>BMAO01021487.1:0-70788 GCA_019973975.1 Trichonephila clavata
GATAATGGTTATCAGAGTCTCCTGTTTCTCTAATTTATTTATTATGAGGAGGAAAATTCAGAAAATTTTCTGACCTCATTTACGAAATGGCTATCTAATTTTGTCCAAAAATATCATGAGAAATAAATGTACACATGGCTCACACATACTGCAACAATCCTTTTAAATTTCCAAATTCTATATGATTCTTTTATCATTAATATCCAAGTCATTTCAGTTCCTCTTGTAGTATAATAAAAACTATACAAATTTAAATAAATCATTACCTTGATTGCCCAGTGGCCATGATTACAAACTCTTTACCACGTAGCCGGAGTACCACTGATGACCAGCCGTGTTGATGGAAAGATGCATGTTAAATTTGCCGTGGTTAAAAGTCTTTGCAGTAGTGTGGTGTGGAAGTTTGAAAAGTGGCTAAAGTGCCAGTTTAGCCCTTGTATTATCAAGAATTACGAAGAATTAATAAAAATTAAAATCAAATGTGTGTGTATGTGATATACACTCATGCACAAAAAAAATTAGCGCATTAAGATATAATTGCGGGATCGTAACGAAATTTGGCATGAAGGTGCATGTCGGGGAGATATGCAAATGATTAGAAATGCAGTGTGACTGCGCATTACGTATAGGCGGTAGAGGGCATTTAACGTCGTTCTCCGTGGAGTATAAAACAGTTAACCAAAGCTTGTTTGAGTGTGCTGAATCGTTTACAAAGGAAAAACTGAGGTAGACGCCGTTTTCGAAGACAATATGAGCAGCTGTCCATGTTTGAGAGGGGGAGAATCATCGGCATGATGGAAGCTGGGTGGTCAGCTAGGCGAATTGCTCGTCAATTAGGCCGCTCTAATTGTGTTGTGAAGAGGTGTTGGAGCCAGTGGATACTAGAAATGTCATTTACAGGAAGACCAGGCTGAGGAGACCCTCGACAGACCAGTCGTCGAGAAGACCACCACATCGTAAGAAATGCACGCGTACAGACAACTGCTTCATCGGCCGCCATCCAGGCAAAGGTAGCACCTTCACTAGGGGCCCCTGTGTCTTCTCGAACCATATGGAGGCGCCTGGATGAAGGACATTTGGTATCGCGGCGCCCAATACGTGTGGTGCCCTTGACGCCCACCCATCGATGGCCTCCATTTGGAGTGGTGCCTCGCATGAGGAAACTGGACTGCAGTGGAATGGAACCAGGTCATCTTTAGCGATGAATCCAGATTCAATCTCAGAAGTGATGATAATAGTGTTCGTGTGTGGAGACCCCGTGATGATCGCATCAATCTTGCATTTGCTTTACAGCTACACATCGCTCCCACAGCTGGTGTGAGGGTATGGGGTGCCATTGCCTACAATACACGGTCACCCCTAGTATTGATCCGTGGCACCCTGACAACCCAGCGGTATGTCCATGACATCCTGCAACCACATGTGTTGCCGCTCATGCAATGGCTCCCAGGAACCATTTTTCCACAAGACAATGCTCTGCTTCACACAGCAAGAGTGTCACAAGACTGTCTCCGCACTGTTACAACCCTTCCTTGACCTGCCCGATTCCCAGATTTGTCTCCAATCGAGCATATCCGGGATCATTTGGGACGGCTAGTCGGGCATCCCACGAGTTTGAACGAACTAGAGGCAAGGTTACAAGCAAATATGGAACGAAATGTCTCAAGACATCATACAGAACTTGTATGCCTCAATGCGCGATCGAATCACATCGTGCATTTGCGCTAGAGGGGGGTTCAACAAGGTAACAAATCCTCCGTTCTTTTGCCTTTTTCTTTTAAATAATAGATCCTTTTTCTTTGATTTTCTACTAATGTACTTAAATCAAAGTAGTCATTACGTAAGTAAAATTTCGTTTCATTTTGACGTCTCCTTCTTGGTACGCTAATTTTTTTGTTCATGAGTGTATATACAGTAGTTAAAATTCTATATTATAGAGAGATGAATAATCACCAATCATCAAAACTGAGAAAAGCAGAAATTGTATGATAAACCAGACATAGGATTTTAGAAAGGATATATTAGAAATTATAAAAGCATAGAATTTAAAAATATATAAATACACGAATGCTACAATATTATAAACATTGCTGACTTAGGACAGCTCTAATATATTAAATAATTTATATAAAAGTGTAAAAGTGGGGCTGGGTTATATATATATATATATATATATATATATATATATATATATATATTATTGATTATGAACAGATATATTTCTAATATTTATGTTTAAGAGTTCATTTCCCCGTCAGGACATTTATAATAATGTTTATTGTGAACAGGGCACTGCGGAATACGACCAACATATTCAGAGGGGTAATAGTAAGCAGCATGGAGACTACAAATAACCATACGACATGGGGTCACAAACCTCTTTCAGTCCGAGTAATTCGCAAAAGCAATGATGAAGATTGCAATGTCCAGTGCAATAAAAGGTCCGAAATACATTTATTAGACGTAAAGTATGTTTACAATGCGAATAATGCATCACAGCTCGACGTCAGAAATGCAACGACAAATGATTGCCATTGGAATTGTTCAAAGTTGTGGCCACATTATTCATAACAAAACCGACACCAATGGACGAAGGATTGTCAGTCGCGTTCAAACGAATTTGGTGTGTTGGCGATGTCAGCTGAAACGACGATGATCTCGGACATGTGGTTCTCCACTGTAGCCACCGACGTCTGAAGTGGCCGCGGTAGCCAAGTGGTCAAGGCATCGGATCAAGGCTAGCATGTCATGAGTTCGAGCTCAGTACCACTGAAGACCCGCCGTGTAGGGGAGCAATGCACGTTAAATCTGTCAAGAGCTCAAGCGTAGTCCCGTGTGGTAGTTAGGAGAGGGGGGTGCCAGCTCAGATGTCGTCCGCGTCACTTGACCATGGTTCAAAATTACGCAGGTACGTCGCCAAAAGCCTTCGTGTAGCTGAACAGTGTGACGTTAATATTCCCTCACTCGCTCACCCGACGTCTCAAATACTAGCAATTTCAGGTGGCCACAGAAGAAGAAATCCAAGGTATTGAGATCCGGGGAGCATGGAGACAAAGCAATAGGTCTGCCACGTCCAATCCATTTCCCGGGATATCTAGCATGAAAGTGGCTACGCACCGCAATAGAAGAGTGTGCTGCAACACCAACGTGCATGAACCACACGTTCTGGTGCACAATGACCGGTATTCCCTGCAAAAAATTTGGAAGCTCATGCAATAGTAAAATAAGATATTTGTCGCCATTGAGGTGTTTGGGCAGTATTTGAATGTCCCCGCATTGCCCTTTGTCTGGCTTATCGTCCTCCTGACGCCTACTATTATCGCGATTTTCAGTGACTAAACGTGGTTCGTGACCCTATGTTCTTTGGTAATTTGTTGTCCCCATTCTGCCATACTATCACCCCTCTGGTTTTGTCGGTTCAATTCAGCCATACATTGTAAAGCCAAGCAACATTCATTTATATGCGCAATGTATTAACGAAATATGTTTTCCATATTTTATTTTCATTATAACATTATCCCAAGTTTTAATTTTATTCATCTTTATTTTTTTTATATTTTCATACTCTTATATAAAATTAAGTATTTAATTTTTAATATAAAAATTCTCTTACATGTGTCTTTAAAGATATCCTTGTTATGGATATTTGAATATCTCTTTTATATAAATCCTTTTCTCTGTAATAATCACTGCGGCTTTTTTTCCTGATAATTTCAGAGTATTGTATGGTGGGAAAATACATCAACAAAACTAAACCAATTTGTGTACATAATTTAAATATTCCTATGTGCTGCTTGAAAGCTTTACCTTGATCACAAAATATATTGTGGGCCCCTAAGTGGCCATGGTGTCACGAATTTTGTCCATGGTAACGTTCAAGTAAACACATGGTTTAACTAGTTTGTCAATGATGAATACAGTGGGATTATGTACGTCAAACGGAATCTGGCCTGTATGTCCTCTCTAGGGATGGAGGTATGGTTGGTAGTGAAAAGAATTTAATTACATCGAGTGACAGGTTTTCCCTTGACCATGGTTTAAATATACGAAGTTTGTTATCAAAAGTACTAAGCAACTTATCTAGTAATCTTTTAATTCGCACTAGGTAATCTAGCACCTGTGTATGTATAACGCATAATTTTTTCCAGGGGTCTTTTTTTTCTTAACTTATTTCAAACTCTTAATTAATTAAAAAACATAATTAAGGAATTTCATGGCTCAATATTACATCTATTTCTCTTTGTTTTCCCTTTTCAATTGAGTTATATTCAAAAAGATAAATGCAAATACTTGTCGAGGTTCACGCTAACTATGCTAAGTGACGGATAAAAACGCTGTACATTAGTAAGAAAATGGATTCAAAATTTTTTACATATGGTTGACTAATTAATCATAATGTTTCCAGCAAAAATTATTTTTCACATTATTCTTTACTTTTTCGAGTCATATTTCTTTTATTTTATAATTATTTTCCTGCTACATAAATGCATTCTTTTCGCTGTCACACCAAAACACCACTTCTCAAATGTAAGATAATATAGGACTGCGATTTTTTCATATTTTTTCACTTTTTTCTTACTAAGTTACGGAACGAAATATGAGACATTAAAAGTATGTAAAATTTGAGGAATCCTGAAGCAGTTTCTATAAAATATTCACTGCTTAAAAATCGACATTATGTTGATGTGTGGTTGTGAATATATACAAGCTATTTTACGGTCATTTTTCAGGTTCCATAAATACAGAATACAAGCTCAGCAAACATTTTGCTAAAGTTTTCTTTTTCTCTTTTTCTGCATTTTTTCCATTTGAATCCTGCTTAGATGCGATATTAGAATAAGCATTATCCAGTGCCAGTACCTAGAAAAAGAACAAAAGCTTAAAATGTCACAATTTTTATAGTAGAAGTCAGCATTTAGTAATTTTTTTGCCTAACTGCTTTCCAATTCAAAGTGTAGATTTGACCATAAATTTTCTAAAAAAAAAAAATGTAAAATTAAGTATTTATTTAATTGTTGATTCAGTAACAAAATTCTATGATTAAGTGGTCTGAGTCTCAATTTAATAAAAAATATTGTCAGGCTGTCAACATGAAACTAATCCAGCACATCTGGCGTTATTTAGAAGCAGTATACAATGTTTTTAAAAGGATATTTTGTTTCTCCAAGCAATTTCGTTTTGTAGATTTAAAACTTATGCTCACAGATGCTTAAAATACGACTTAAAAACGCCTTAACACATTGAATGTGGGGAATGTACTTTAACTCTTCTTTCAATCTATCACTGAAGTGCGTGTGAAGTAAAAGTGCGTATTTTGAAGATTGGTGCCAGAAAGCGCATATCGCTAAAATAAAATAATAAATTATAGTTTTAAAAAAACTAAAAAACACCCTTTCATATTTTATGGATCTAATTTGTGACTTAATCTTTTAGTTACCAAATCTGTAATTAGTTTTCAAATCTGGAAATGGGATCTGAAATTAGTCGCCAGATACAGGATGGAATCTGAGAATTGGAAATCGTTAATCCTGATTTTCTTGATCAGGATAAGGGAACAAAATTAATTATCTAATGTGTCATCGGTCCTGGACATGTGAGCAAAATTTCGAATTAATGTGACCTTTTAAAGTGGGAAAAAACAGAGTTCAAAGATTCCGTTATATACAAGTGAAGCTTATAAAAGAGTGTTAAAGAAACAAAAATCAATGTTTTGTTTAGAAAAACGAAGTAGTTATCAATTTATTGGAAGCTCATTTCACGATGGTCACATGATAAGGACAAACGTGTGTTCTACATTGAATTCAAAACCAACATTAAACTAATTGTACTTATTATTTTATTTATAAATCTTAAATAAAATTTAAAATTTCATAATTGGGTAGCAATGTTTAAATGTTATCAAAAAATCCACAAAAAAATTTTTAATTAAAAAAAAAAATTATTTTTTGTCTAATTTTTTAAATAAAATGCTTTTTGTATACATCTGTATTTTTTAAGAGAAAGTATCTGAAAAGAGTAAAAGTTGGCAACACCTAAGCATATGAACTGATTAGCTGGGAAAACAAGATGATGTGACTATGACGTCACATGAGTTTTAGAATTGTTTGGCTAGAACCACGTGGTTATCATTATCATGTGACAATGACGTCACGTAAATTTAGCCCATTTCACTAAGTGACAAAATTCCTGCGAAATTCACCACCCGCATGCGATGTGTTATTTAAAAATACATGTATATGTCTTATGAATTTATTTGAATAAGTCATATTAACCAACACGAATAATGTTTTAAAAATCTTTTACTTATCATAACTAAAATACACATATACAGTTTTAAGAACACATTTTCTTCTACAAACCTATTTAAAACACGTAGTACCGCTAATGATTGATTGGTATGTTATTATATAATGGGAAATAATTCATGTGAACACTCGTTATTATAATCATATTAACTAACTGTGACTGTTAAGTTACATGCTTGTATTAATAGATGGCATTATTACAATTATCTTAATGGATTGTTAACTAAATATAAAGCAGAAACGAACCAAAAGGCGGTACGTGCTATTCAATCTGTATCAGTAACGTTTGGTACTTAAAAAAACAAAGGAAACAGTGCTAATGATGTACTTAATTTTTGTTCAAGAAATTCCTATTTGAAAGTTTCTATTTATGTAAATTGTTTTTCAACTTCAGTTAAGGGGAACTCACTCCTAAAATATTAACAAAAAATGCATTCAAAAACTTGAAAATGAATGTAATGTACTAGGATTTTATTTTACCAAACATGCTGAAATTTGTGGAAGCTTTAGGTATTTCTATATAAAAAACATAATTTCTCTAATTTTTCAAAATACTTACCTGTGACTTCCATAATTATATTGTATGACCTTTCAGGTTTTCTAAGTACAGATAATCAGTAAATATGGTTTATTCTCTTTGTTAAATTATTGCGGGCTATTTGACGGAAAGGAATTTGAATACGTTAGCTTCATCTAGCAATTAACATAATTTCCTCTTCAATAAGTCCAAATACTTTGGTCTCAGTTATTTACATAGGAAACAAGCTTTGGGATTTGATTACATTACCTATTAACCCTCCGCTAAGTTCGCTTCAAAAAGTTCTGTCCATAGGCACTCGTCATCGTACTTACGTTTGAAAGAGATAATCATTTTATTGGTGAGAATTTGAGATTAAAGCGTAATGCTATATCTGAAATACTGATATAAGGTGCAATGTTTGTTACAGAAACTCTTAATTGTTATATTATCTATAGAATTACCTACTTATTGAAATAATGGATTGTTACCGAAGTAATAGATAATAGATTAAATGATGCAAAACAAAGGAGCTATAATGTATTTAAAGGGCGATGAGGGAAAAAAGGAATGAGGCCCCCAAAAGTAAAAAAGTAGGTTCCCAAATCAATTCAAATACTGAAAAATGGGGGGGGGGACACCATTCTCTGGTAACCATTTTATTGAACAAAACTAATTACGTCAATAAAAAATAATAATAAATATACTTAATGTTGAAAGCATTTTTTAATAAATTATTTTGGCACAAATTTTACTAAATTAGGTACTGTGACGGGTCTATCCGCGTCAATCTTCTATTAATCCTCTTGGGTAACTTTGGGGCCAGCAATTATTCTATTTCACAGCCTCCTCGGGAAAAACACGAGATAGTGATATGCTAATGAGTTCGACTATATAAAGTCTAGATTTAGTAAGAAAGAGAAGGAGAAGGAATTGCCAAATTAATTGTAAGTATCGTCTACGGATCTCTTCAGCGAGCTTAGCACGTATTAGATAGTATTTGATATTGTTAATCATTAAAGGAATCAAAGGGATTAGATTAAGTACCGAATTGACGTTAGTAAGAGTTCGTCTCCTTGTCAATTCTGATAGCTGAGATTACTTAGACGGGAATATTAGATTTGAAGGATAGAATTGGGTATTAGATTTGAGCATCAGGATTAATCTAGGTATTGGATAAACACTCCAAGGTTTCTACTTATAGTTTGTTGTATTTGTTATTTGTGTGTTATTAATATATATTTGTAATTATGGCTTTCGTTCGTGATGATATGTTTCCTTCCACACTTAGAGGCGCGCCGGGCAATGTGAACCCAGTCCAAGATAGGACTGGGACACGACAGTACATCATACGTATGTTACACCCATCGTAACATTTAAGATATAATCCGAAGTTTAAGGTATTCGACTACTTGCGACAACTTTTTAAATAAAAAAAAATGGAGATATGGGGATTCTTCTTTTGGTTGTTTTTAGGTTTGCTTAGTACATTTTAAGAAAAATATGCTAATATTAAGAAGAAAAAAAAGAAATTATTATTACTAAAATGAGAACAAATGGGTAAAAATTTGCAACAAATAACATAAAAGCGGCCCATTCTGTACCAAAAGTTTATGAACAAATTTTCAATTTTTCTATTCTGATGTGTTGCTATGCTATTCATTTTGAAATTATCTTCAGGGTAAGTGATATTTTCTTTTTTACAAAAACTAGAGCACTTTATCTCAGTGATTATATGAAATTGCTTTAAAAAACAATGATTATATTAACATAAGAGACTGTAAATTTTGTAATAAAACAGTGATTGATAAATCTGAAGGTAAACCAATTCTACTATTATACAGAACTTACAAAAAAATTTCAGTTAATTACGTTCAAAACTTTTTAAGCAATCGCTGGTGCCGTTTAAGCATTTAAAAACACACACTTTTCGATTAAAACGTTTTTAAAGTGTGACATCTTGCTTAAAGTAATGGCATCTGATTTTACTAAAACACTTGTAATTTTTGTTCTCATGAACGGAAAATGATAAACTTGGTATTTTTATAACGCTAATAAGATGGCGTACAAAGATGGACCTGTTTGTGTATTTTTAAGAAACGCATTTCGAGTAAAACGCGTTTTAAAGTAAGACATCTTGCTTAAAGTATTGGCATATGTTTTTACTGAAACACTTGTAGTTTTTGTTCTAGTAAACAGAAAAAATTCAATTTGGCATTTTTATAAAGCAAATTAAATGGCCTATAAAATATAAGCAGAAAAAATTTGTCAATTTTTGCCAAAATTCACAATTTTAGGGTAGTCGGATACCTTAAGTTTACTTGGTGTCGTTTTCCTTGGCTCTTCGTCTTAAACAGGGCGGTGTACATAAAGTATTTCTTTAATCCCGAGTCGTAATGAACGAGGCATGTGAATGTTATTATCAATCAGCCTTCGCAGATGACGTCTTCGTGCAGCATCTTTCAGATTCATCTCGATTCCCAGCAGAAAAAAAACATCTTAATGAAGTTGCAAAATATTCGTATCGAGTTTTATTTTAGTATAAAACTGAAAACTTCTCTCTATGTTACAGAAAAAATAGAAAAATTAACGAAATAACAGAAAGACATAAAAAATTATGGAGTTGGGTGCGTCGCATCTATCAGATTGAAGGGCTGCCTACAGTCAAAAAACACTTTTTGCACTGTTACATGATGCGAGTGATAAAAGACAGATAGAAGGAGGGTCAAGCTCCAGCTATTTGTGTGGATATTATCCCAAAATTGTTTTTACTATTTTAGTGTCTGATGGAGGGTAAAATAGTGAGAATCATATTAAGAAATAAATTAAGTGAAAATTCAATGTATAAAAAGAGTTATCGGTACTTTCTAACAACTTCAAGAAGGAATTTAAGTTTTTCAATATTGATGCTTTTTATATCAATAAATTAGAAAATATGTGTTATAAAAGTTTATAAATATTTTTTCCTTAAAAAAAGCATTGAAAAAAAACAGAAAAAAAAGTTGAACTTTTCACACCTGTAATCACTGCATAATCATCATCTTCATGTTATTTTCAAGATGTCCATAGAAACTTACGAATTAAATTTATTACATAAAAAAACTGGATACATTCAATAGAATTATTAGTGCTTAAATAAAAAGAATTGTAAAACATTTGGAAAATAAATTTTAATTAATATTTTAATTTGCTTACAAAATGAAGCATTACATTTTTAAAAAAATCCAAATCGAAGGAAAGCTTTTTGTTTTCTCTTCTTAGCATCTACCTTCGCTCTTTCAGATACTTCCTGTACATCCATGCTCAAAAAGTTGTACATTCACTCTTTAATATATGACAATAATTTTTACTTTTATTTTGACGAGCATGACAATCATGTAGCATTCAGTAGAATAGATCGAATCTACGTATATGCTAACATTCATGATCCTCCTAATTTACTTTTCAAGACCATCAGTAAATTGTTTATATCAATAGGTGATAAATATTTAAAATACACAAATGTGCAATTACTTCGGTTTACCAAACTCTTCATACAAATGTCTGTATGTGCAATTTTAACCTTAAGCTCTAAATCTTTTAATACTTAATTTCATCAAAAATATTTGATCAACATTATGTGAATCAAGATGTCTAACTCCATAACGATGTGCTTTAAAACATAGGAAGGGGCACACAATACACAGAAAGTTTATTCTTTTTTAAAATTCACAATATATAATCACAAGGAATTATCCAAACCATTCAAAAATGTTTTTCCTAAATTTACAAACAATAATTATCTCAAGCACTATCGAATCGGTGGGTTTTTTTTTATTTTTTTATTTTACGCCGCCTCGGTAACATAAAGGTTAGCGAGATTCATCTAATTCCTATTATAAAAACATTAAAAAAGTATTTCGTACTTGTTGACATTTTAAATATTAATTGTATTGAATGAGCTTTTTAATGCATTTGTTCTCAGAACGGAAGAATCGTAATATAATTCAAAAACAACTTAAAAGCACTTCTATAAGTAATTTTATGTTTTTGTTTCATTTTTACTAACAAACATCTGTGAATGATATAAAAATGCCTATTTTCAGAAATTTAATTTGTTTTCCAAGAATAAAAAAAAACTAATTTAAAAACAATTTCTTTTGTGTGGGCTTCAATCGCTTTCCTCTTGAATATGCACCTTTAAAAATGAAAACAAACTCATTATGTTATTGTTCTTCCAATAATAGAGCTTAAAGCTATTTTATTTTCTGCAGTCACCTCTTTAGAAAACTGTCTTGTAACTCTTGAAGAAATCATTTATTAAGCTTCAATTTAGATTAAAAAAAAAACCTTTATTTCAGCCTCCAAAGAAATGATTTATTCATTAAACATTAGAATAAAAACGTTATTATTTCTAAGCTGCATTTTGTGTAATAGAAGCTAGTAAATATTCTATGCATATTCGCAGAAATAATTCAATAGAAAATATATATATAGGCAATTTAAATATTGTTGAAGATAATACTCTTAGGGAAATTATGTCAAAAGGTACTAGTTATAGATTAATGATCTCCAATAATAATAATACCATAAAAAAACAAATCTCCAAAGATATTTGTAATTTCATTACTAAATTAGCAATTAAATACACTTTTCCTATTGAAGCTTTTAATGAATTTAAATGCAATGTTTTAAAAGAATTACTGAAAAATAACTATAAAACTGATTGTGGATTAATTTACAAAAATCTTAAGCATCATATTGTAGAATTACAAAAGAATTTCATTATTGTTTATGTTGATAAAGTTCCGGGTAATTATGCAATTATTTGCAAATGGTTGTATGCTGATATGCTTAATAGACATTTTCATAATAATAATGCTTTTAAAAAATCTAATTCTAGCAATAGAGAAATTTTTAATCGAATTTCTGCTTTTTATAAAAAATTAGATTTACGCATTTCGGATATTAAATTCCCTCATATTTTCTTAACTCCAAAATTTCATAAAAATCCTATTAAATTTAGGACTATAATAAACGGCTTTAAAACTTATATTACACTTCCGGGTAGAAAGCTACAAGAGGTTATTCAATCCACATTAGACAATATTGATAATTCGATTATAGTTAAGAATAGCTTGGATATCATTAAATACATGCAAGATAAAAAAATTATTTCCATTCACACCTATGACTTTGAAGATTTATTTAATTCCATAGATATTGGGGATATGGTTAAAATTCTCAAAATAGCCTATAACAAATATTCTTTGAATAAACTAATTAAATATGATAAATATCTTTCAATTATACATCTAGTACTATATGAAAATTATATTTTTCACAATAACTCTTATTATCAGCAAATTAAAGGTCTTCCACAAGGAGGACCTGCGAGTAACTGTTTAGCCAATATTTATCTGCACTTTTATGAATATGATAACATTAGTTTCGATTCTTGTTACTTTTTTAGATACATAGATGACTTAATCATCTTTAGTAATATGGTAAATTTTGTTCCTAGTTTTAATTATTATCCACAATATCTGAAATTATTAAAAACCAATTATAATAATGACTCTGCAAACTTTTTAGACTTACAATTAATAGTTAAGAATAATATACTAATTAGTAATATTTTTGATAAAAGAGACTCTTTTGATTTTAACATTATTAAAATGCCTTTTTGGGAAAGTAACCTACATCTCTCTCTCTATCTATTTTTAGAAATATCATCTTAAATTTTATAAAGAGGAATAACGATTTAGTCACAGATAATGATGTTAAGCAAAATAATTTTAAGCTATTCTGCAATAATTGCTTGGAATACAACTATCCTAGTAACTTCATTTTTAAATATATTTCTAAAATATCTCTCTAATTCCCCTTTTCAAAGTTTAAGTATTAATCTTTGTTTTTTTTTTCTCCTTCTGTTTTTTTATTATTTTCATTTTTTTTTTTTTTTTTTGCTTTGTTTAACAACTACAAAAAAACTATCCAGGTGTCGCCACTAATTTTTACATCAGGTTTTACCAATCTAACACGTCATTTTTAACGATCATTTAGTGTATGGTTCTGGTACGTACAGTTTTTTCCCGCTCTCTGGTTATATGCATTTTTTCATGTAAGTTTTTGCTTCATTATTCCTTTTCAAAATTATTTTTATTTGTATTTTGTTAGGATTCATTTCCTTTCATATTTTCTATTATTTTTATTTTATTTTTCTTTTGGTTGCAAATTACACGTGGTTGGTTTTAGGCCTAACTTTTCAATATTTGTATGTTTTCCTGTTATGTATAAAATTTCTGCTGAACAGGGGAAGGTGGATCCATAAAATATATTTAACCCTAATTTGCTGGTCCTAATTCAGCAACAGCTTTAGAAATCATAACAGATCTTCATTTTAGTCTATTGACTCTTTTGGCTTCTTACATTTTAAAGTTCTAATTCTGTTCTATGTTATACATACGCTTAGTTAATTCTTCTATAATAGACTCTTCCATCATTTTTAAAGTATGTTTCTTGAAATCTGGTTTGGATCTTCTGGCTTTGTTAGTGATATTACTTTGTATTATCAATTTTATTATGCCATGTATTTCTTTCATTTTATGTTACTATATATATATATATATATATATATATATACACTGCTCGTTGGTAACAAATTATTTGCTTTCACATTAAAAGTAATTTCCAACTTGAGCTTATCAATGTATGGTTTAAGTGTAACTATCAGTTGAACATGCTATTATATATAATACTATTTATTCCCTTCATTAAACAATATGCAATTGCTACTTTTGATATGATACAATATTTATTTTTCAAATGCAAAATATTATTGTTGTTGGTGTGTCCTTCCCGAAGAGAAGGGAGGAACGTTGCAAGAGCCTGAGACTGGCAGGTCTTCTTTTTCTGCCTGTCGTCGGCCGTAGCCTTGAGCCCCATGCAGGTGACAGTACGATTTAGATCAGTTCCACCCCCGATTTCGTGGGAAAAAACCCTGGAGAGTGTCAGGAGCCTCCCACATCTATTTCTCTTCTACCAACCTCTCAAGAGGACTTGGGCTCGACGGCTATTTAGCCCCATGCCGCAAAGGCACTATACAATTACAAACATCCATGTCTTATCCAGGATTCGAACCCAGGCCTACGGCACAACAGTCAGCGTCACTAACCATTATACTGGATATGCGACATACAAATTATTATTCATGAAAATTGAAAAAATATATGTGTTTTAGTGAAGAGTGAGATATTCATTTGCATCTAATAAATATGGTGAATAACTGTTATACATTTGGTTCACTGAATTCAGACTGATCTTTTAAAAATTTCATAAATATTAGAGTATATGATGAATTAAGCAGTGTTCCTCCAAACCATGACACAATCTAAGAATCAGAAAAGTATTATTACAAAAGAAACTTGAAAATAAATTTTAAAAAGAAATATTATTTATAGAAAGTACAGAAAATATTTCAGGTATAAAATTTATTTAATTTAAAGCAATTTTTACCTATGCATTAAATATTATTTCAATTTAAATGAAGCATAAGCTTGATTTCCAATATTGAAAATATAACGAAAATTCTAAACTTCAGTCAATACGTAGATTAATATTTTCCTTATTAGAAGAATCCTTTCCATACTTATAAATAAACTAAAATGTAAAAATAAAGTAAATAAAAAAGTAAAATTCTAAAGGCTCATTAAATATAGGAAAACGATGTCATAATAAAAAACTGTTTTAAGAACTAAACATGTTAGAAGTAAAATATCTTAGTAAAACAATTCAACCAAATTTTCCCAAAATTATGAAGCAATCCAATGGTTATTACCAACACAAATTTAGAGTATCTGACTGGCTGTCAAAATTTTATGAACTTCTTCCGGCAATCAAATGGTTTTTAATGTGTGTAATGGGTCATAGAAACATCAATTGCCAGAAAAAATTCTCGTTAAACTTATCTAAATATATCTGAAATTGCTTCAGACATCTAAATTGTAGAATAAATGTGTAAGCTTCGCACTATTCATTTTACGTCAAACTCAATCTTTCATATACATGAAAAAATTAAAAAATGACCAAAACTCAAAGCAAATATCACAGTAAAACGCATGCATGAATAATTTTCATAATTAAATAATTAATAAAATTAGTTTGAAAAAAAAGTTAAATATAATCAAAATATTTATGGCACATACAAAAGAAAAATAAATTCGATTATAGTCGTAAAAAGAATGTTTCTGAATTTTTATGAGCACAAGCAGTACATTTAATCTAAATATATTATATTTATACATGTGACATTAATATTTATCTTTATTTTTATGTTTTCCTAAGTTGTCTTCAAAAATTACCTCACACATTTAAATACTTTTACCTATTACGCGCGCGATATATATATTGTTTTATCTTCAAATTTGGGCAGAATATATATTAAAAAATAATTTCCTTTTATGCAGGAAAAACAATTCGTATAAATGATAAATTCTTTTTCTCTATTCTGAAACTACACGAGAAGAGTTTTAAGTAGACAAGAAAAGTTCCATGTGTCTCTATAAGAAAATACAAATGATACTTCCATATTTTTTTATAATAAAAACATTGAATGCTTATTTCTACTACGATAACACTACAGAAAACTTATTTAATATTTTCAGATTACTCATTAAACAAAAGTTTAGATAGAAGTATTTTGATGCAGCTGTTATATAAAGGACTTACCCATATTAAATATTTTACAGAACATATCTTCATTTTTCAAACATAATCTTATAATCAATAATTAAATAAGGAAAACTTTATTCATAAGCTTTGTTGATGACAACACAAAATGTAATTTTTATTCATTTTATAGATAAATATTATGTACTTTAGTGAATCACTATGTAAAATATTTTAACTTAAAAAAAAGGTTTTACCGTTTAAAACTTTTTTTTTCATGTTAGTAACAATGAATTATAAATAATTTTAGTCTAGACGCTTTGTAAAATATTATGTTAAAAATATTTTTAACTTTAAATCCATTTAATAATTACATTATCTAGATACAAAATAGCACAACAAATATCTTATAAATATTATCCTATATTTGAAAAGGATAGATCAATCATACTCCTCTCCTGACTATATTTAATCACAAAAAAAATTCCAGATCAGTTACTCTTAAGACATCCATTTAAAAATTTTCAAAGATACATTATTTTATGTCTCAAGAAAACACCCAAAAATATTTGAAAATTATAATAGTATTTTTTTTTACTTAATAAACAGTTTTTCATTTCAAAAGACTCGCTCAAAGCATTAAAAAAATTATTATTACAAAAAAAAGCTTATTTTTAAGAACTAAGTGGTATTAAAAAAAACATCTCGGAATAGCGAGTTAATATAATTTTTTTTAATAAACTGGATGATAAATAATACAAAATATCTAACAGAATATTATATTTTTTATGATGTTTTTTTAAAAAAAGGAAAGTTTTCGAAGTTTCGAAGTTTTAATTTTTGGACGAATGTCAGAAAAAATTCTTATGATATGTGTTTGCTTGTGTCTTAAAAGTTCATGAATACCTCAAGGCGCGATTTAGGAATCAAACTGATATGGTTTTGGAGTTTTGCCACATCCGGCCTATTCTACCGATCTTATATGAGACGGGTTTTTTTAAACTTTATTCCAGGAACTCAAAAAAATATATATATTCTGTGATCTTGACTTGAATGACGTCATTCAAGAGGTGGAGCAATGATTTTCGACACAATCTGCTTTTTACGAAGACGTTCTTTGAAAGGTCAAGAAATACTGGAAGAATATTATAATTTCCAATGGTGACTTTGTCAACAATATTAAGTATAACAAATAAAAATTAAATTTCTGGTTCAATTATTTTTTTCTAATAATCAAAACTTTGCAATATCCTTTCGTATTGGACCAGAAATTAGGGAAGAATTTGCGGATTGGACCATAATTTTACTCTTGAACCCCAAATCTTTAGTCACAGTAAATGAAAGGATCCAGTTCAAATATTCATCTCGTATGCAAGTTCTGATCGTGATTTGAAGATCCTGCATTACGAGTCCTTACTTGGTCAACGATGACCTCATTTATGAATGTTTAAAATATATCAGAACGTGAGCGCTCTTTACTAATGTGCAACCATTTTGAAGTGGTTGCACGACTTAGTTATCTGAAAGTTCCTTCCTTTTATGGAAGGACTGGCAACTCTTGCGAACCTAATCTACTTGAGTATCCCAAACTTCTCATTTATAAAATTTAATGTAGTTGTGTTGCTTAAGGTATACGACTATGCTTGGAAACGTGATTTTGCAAAAGCGTACAAACGGATATTATTTTTAATATTTAGTGTTACTTAGTAAAGAACGCAGGTATAAAATTGTTTTAAGTATTTTGCAGCAATAAAAATAATTTAAATGCAATAATTTGGGGGGAAAAAGAACTTAGAAATGTACATTTTCAAAATATTCTCCTTTTAAGAAAAATGCTTCTATAATAATAATCTTATGTATAGCTAAGATTTCTCTATAGATCCTGAACTAGAACTTTTTAAAAATTCATATTAATTTCTGAGTTATTACCAATCGAAATAATTATCGGTGTACTTTTGTTAAAATTTTCTCGTTTAATGTATTAAAATAAGAGTAAATTTGGGACGGATCTATACGCGACAATTTTTCCATTAATCCTCTTGGGGAAACTGTGGGGCTAGCATTCACATTAATTCACAGCCTTTCAAGAAGAAACCATGATATTCAAATTAGTTTGACTAGGTTTTGTAGATGTAAGATAGAAGTAGACGGGGAGCTGTTGCGGTTTTACGTAAGTGTGAATATTAGAATATTTCATTCACAAACATAGCGCGAGTCAAGGAAGTAATTGCTAAAAGATTAAATTATTAAATTGAGGATCTAAGATAGATGAAATTAGATTTAGTCATCGGTTCATTAGCGCTTGTTCTCCTTATCTAGTTCACATAGTCGGGTTTACTTAGAGTTAGTTATTGAGATTACATATCTCGTTTTATATATCACTCCTAGGGTTACCTTTTGTAGTTTCATTTGTGATTGTTTAAGTGTGTTTGAAAATAAATAAATTGTTATCATGGAAGTTGCTGGTGATGCTTTGTTTTCCCCCACACCTTTAGCTAGGCAAGACTGAGAGAGAGAGGGGTGCCGAATAGGCCGACACCTCCACAAATTTACTTCTAAGTTATATATTTCAAAAATCCTAGTTCAGGCTCTGTACAGAGTTCTGTGCTATATATAGGCAATATATTATTATTTTTGTAGAAGCATTTTCTGTTAAAAGATAATATTTTGAAAATATGTAATTATTGTTATTTTTTGTCAAAATATTGCATTTAAGTAACTTTTTATTGTAATAACAGTCTTAAAACAATTTTATACGTGTATTCCAATTTAAAGAGCAATAAATATTTTTTTAAAAATTCATTTGTACGCTTTTGCAAAATCACGGTTCAGAAAGTAGTTGTATGCCATTGTGTCAAAAAAAAAAATCCAATCGCACTTACTTATTACTCCTTTCAATGATAAATCTTCTTTCGACAACGATAACCTGGTACTTTCTAAGGGAAGGAAAAATTCACACATGCGCGTTGAAATCTTTTATGTGCATGTACCAACCCCGCCTAACTACATTTTGTTTACAAACGAAAAGTTCTGGTCAAATATCTTTAATTCAACTTCTCATTACTTAAATGAGATTATTTTTATTGGAAACGATTATAAAAATTATTTAAGAAGAAAGCTTCTATAGACGTCACTGATGTGTGTGTGTTTGTGTTGCTATTAGATGTACTTTCCTTTAAGTAAAAGATCAAAATATGCATGCAGTTTATACAACAAGCGAATCATAGCAAACAATAAAGAATACTTTTTAATTGAATGAAATCAAAGTTTCTATTATATATATATATCTATATATATACACTGGTGTCCAAAAGTTAAGCATAATTGATAATTATGTAAATAAAGAAGGAACTGTAAATCAGAAGGAAGGGAAACGGGATATGCGAGTGTAAAATGGTTATAAAATAAGGAAGCAAATCAAAATAATGATAATAATTAATTTTATTATCCAAAGTAGCAGTTTGAAAGAAAACTGAGCACAGCAAGGATTCGCACTTTAAAGAAAAAATGAAAGAAAGCATTAAATAAAATACTGATGCTGCAGTTTAATAAGGTGTGTGGTCACCTCTCTCTGACAACCAGGCACGCTGCACAGCGATTTACCATACTTGCTATAAGATGATGAATGAGTTGTGGACTCAAACGGTTCCAACCTCCT
Source organism: Trichonephila clavata (assembly GCA_019973975.1). Classification (NCBI taxonomy): domain Eukaryota; kingdom Metazoa; phylum Arthropoda; class Arachnida; order Araneae; family Nephilidae; genus Trichonephila; species Trichonephila clavata. The sequence continues at coordinate 19,130 of BMAO01021487.1, forward strand.
TGGAGAGCTCTCTTCAGTTCTGTAACGGAGCTTGGTGGTTGCGAAAAGGGCTGCAATTTGTCTCCCGAGCATATCCCATTCATGCTCGATAGGATTTAAATCAGGGGAGTTAGCAGGCCACGACATGCGCTGGATGTTTCCCGTTTCAAGGAAGTCATCAACCAGCATCTCTCGGTGACATGGCGCATTATCATCCATGAATATGAAGTCAGGACCGACAGCACCTCGAAACAAACGAACATAAGGCTCAAGAACTCCGTCTCTGTATCTTTCAGCAGTCACAGACCTGAGTCAAAGAAATGGAGGTCTGTGCGGCCGTCCATCATAATGCCTGGCCATACCATTACTCCCCCTGATGGAAAATAATGTATTTCCTTCATGTTTCTTGGTTCAAAACGTGCTCCACGTTCTCTCCACATCGGTACCCACTGAGAATCACTACTCAGACTAACCCGGGACTCGTCACTGAACATCACATTGGCCCACTTTCCCAGACTCCAATGTTGATGTTCTAAACTCCAGTTCAAACGAGCGCGTTTATGCGTAGACGTGAGGGGAATGCAAACTGCTGGTCTTCTGGCATACAAGCCAGCATGATTGAGTCTCCTGTAAACAGTTTGTCTCGAAATTCGTATTCATGTGGCGACTGTGAGCGCCGAACTCAGTGCTCTGACAGTACTGCCCCTCTGACGTCGCGCACTTATTACCAGATATTGGTCTTGGCCAGGGGTTGTGGCTTTTGGTCGATCTGATACTGGTTATCGGGTAATATCTCCAGTTCTTTGAAACCTCTGCCAGTCTTGAGATCACAGATTGGTCCACATTCAGAATTCGAGACACTTCGGTTTGTGATCGTGAGGATTCCAGCATTCCAAAGATTCTTCCTTTCGTAAACATGTCCAATTGGCGTCTTTGTGCCATCATTCAACTTGTTTGATGGTTAACAACGTTCCTTCACACAGCAGTTGCACGGAACTTGTCTGAACTGCCTATGCTGCGTGAATCGGTTTCTCCGCGTTCCGACATGCGCCGGTGTTTCGCGCAGGACGTAGTCGACTGAATAGTTTTGCATAAACCCAATGTTTTTTCTTCACCCAATTAATATCCGCAAGAAATTTGGAATAATTTTATGAATATTTACTCCATGTTTTTCGCATTTTACGATTTATGCGTAACTTTTGGACACCAGTGTACATATATATATACCATACTATACTATACTATACTATACTATACTATACTATACTGTTCGAATTAATTGGAATAAACATGTTTTTATGTTTCATTTGTTTTGTGATTACTGATTTCCTGAAACACCTCAAACCCGTTATATCTGCCTTTAGGTAGCGTGACAGATCAATTTTGACTATAATTTATTCATTTTAATGTATCAGAAGCTCAGTTGTGAACCTTTCAATACTGCAGCTTGTAATTTGAATTTTGTGTTCTGTATGAGACCTGTTACTTTTACTTGTTAAAAGATGGATATTACTCCGAGGAACCTTTCTAAAATAAATCGCTCTCAATGAACTCACGTCTATGACTGTAAGAGATATAACTATGGCAGTTGGTGTGATCGAATTAAGTGCTTTAAGAATATTTCAAAATTATGGATAATCGTCTCCAAAAAGAAAAGAAAATTGTGTGGATGCAAGTGGAAAACTACTCCAAAAATTCATAAAATTTTAATAAGAAGTAGTAAAATAAATCCAAGAAAGACAAGCATAGACTGTTGAAGGGATTTATTGGATAATGGTGTTAAAGTGAGTACCTCAACTGAACAGAAAATGCTTCTGGAATGGGACCTTTAGGCAACCAGACTGAGGAAATAAACTATTTCTAATTATTTAAATGATGAAAAAATGTTTAGCAGGGGCCAAAAAATACCCATCATAGACTGTTAATGACTGGAAGAAAGTGATTTTGAGTGATGAAACATTCATTTGTGCAGGGATATATACAAATCAAGTATAGTTAGACCATGTGAAATTGAAACTTTGTTACCAGATCACATACATCAGATTGTAAAGCCCCCTTCTAAGCAAATGTTTGAGGTTTTTTTCAAAACCAATGGCCCTGTGTGGAAGTTTAGTCCTTGTTAAATACATATGAGGAATTCTGTCAAATACTTCAAAATATACTATAGTAGGATTGTTCCATTCATGGAAACATTTGATGGAACATTTCAACATGACTTGGCCCCTTGTCACATTTCGAAATTTTTCCAATCTTTTACTCCGAAAATAACTAAAAGTGCTCGATTGGCTTGAAAATTCCCAGACTTAAACCTTATTCAAAACTAATGGCATATTCTCAAGAATCATTTCGTTAAGATTAATCGCCCGACAACAGAGCAAATGATAAAAAGGGCTATACTAGTGTGTTTCCAAGATGATGAAATCAAGTACATGAATACTACTGTAGTGGAGACAATGCCAAGACGTGTTGAAAAGGTCAAAAGGTCATTTCTGCTAAAGGAGAGCATACTTAGAACTATAATATACAGATTTTTCAGTCTATTTAAGGTATGTAATGATAAAAAGCTAAGGTCTTAGAAAAAAATCCCTATTTTTCCATTGGTCCCAATTAATTCGGACAGCATAGTATAAATGGATAAAAATACTGGTGGATACAGACTCAAACACTATTGAGAAATATATTTTTTATGTTTTTTAAGAAACACGCTTAGTTAAAAAAAATACAATGAAGGGTTCTAATGAGCGTATGTTAGGATTAGGCATTCTGAATAAGATACTCGTACACGTTAGCTTCATAAACCTATATTAATAGAAATTTCAAAAATGTAAAAGAAGAAACAAGTATTTATTTTTTTCTTTTCAGTTCTTTAATAAATACAAACACAAAAAATATTACCAACTTTTCAACTCAAGAATAGAATTTTCTGTAATTAACCCTTTGTTGAAAAAATTCTCTCTATTTCCTACTTATAAACTATATAATTTCAAAATTTCTGAAGGTAATCAACTAAATATAAGCAACAATTAGATCCTTCAAAACTATTATGAAAGGACCTTTAATTGAGTTTGATATACAGCAATTTAAATTTGGATAAAAGCTTTAAAGAACACATAAATATAAAAACACTTAAACTGTAGAGTGATCAAAATTATACAGCTGTGAAATTATGGTTTTGTTCATAATTTTTCATATTTTAAGTGCCATAAAAAGCAAATTAGATAAAAAAAACAAATTAAATGCTCTTATTTTTACGGCAAAAGAAAGGTTTTTTTGTATCTTTTTAAAGAGTGGAGTAAATATATAATTTCTAATAGCCATACACATACTTATATAAATATTAAAATATATTGAAATAAATACATATCATTCATTAAATTTTTAGATACAAAATATTAGTCTACGTAAATTACCACGGATACTTTTTAGATATGTGTCCTTCTGAATATATTAAAATACATTTCGAAAAAGGTGTCAACCGACGGGAGAGCCTGGGTTTTATATAAGAAAAATATTCATGAATTCGACGAAGTTTCTTTCATCCTCTATATCCTTGAGGAATTTTCTTCTATATCTCGTTCTACTTTGAATCCTTTTTCCATAATATAATATCTTACATCTATTTTGAGCCTTTTATGCTATCTGGTAAAATTTTTTAGCCTTTGATCGAGAATTTTCTGAGCATTGAGATCTTTCAACCCCCGATGTAGATCGAAAATAGATAATATGCGTCACAGAACAGGAAAAAATCTTACATCATCTGAAAACAACTATTTCTTAAGCTAATTTTGATATTTTAACAGTTTTATTTAAGCTATTATTGAAAAACTCGATTAAAATATTTTCAATACTTTCTCTTTAATATGCTAAGAATCTTTCAAAGAAATTATTTTTAGAGAAATTCATTCGAAAATTAAAATTTAAAATTACATTTTATTGAAATAAATAACACAATAAATATGCAATATAAGCCAGCGCATTTGATGAAAAGATTAACAAAATGATCCTTTATTTTATATTTTGAATATTTTGTTTATTGTATATACTAAAAATAACTCTCATTACATCAAACATTTGTGACCGGGATAGCTGGGCCTTCATAGTCACGAAGTCAAGTCTTGGAATCAAATTATTGTGCCAATAAGACTCCATTATATTGATCTGTCGAGGTTCAAAGTCTTCACATAGGCTTAGTGTAGAAATTTGGGTATCGGGACTCATTTCAGATTAGTGTTTGTAGAGAGAGACCCAGGTGTTTCTTCAAATCCTGAAATCCCGGGATTAAAACTAATCCCGAGATTTTATTTTTGTCTTAATTATACTCTAGAATTATTTTCTCATCAAAATTTTATCAAAGTGTAATTCTGAGAAAGTTCATATTTTTTTTATAAACTATGTACTTAATTTCTTTGTGTATTTTTTTTTCGTATTGATAAATATATTGAAAAAATAATCTGACGGAAAATTTTTAAATTCTGAGTACAATACTATTACTGAGAGCTAGAGTTAAAAATTCAGTTTACAATGGACTAAATTCACAAACAAGTTTCAGGTCAGAATCACATGATGCGCTGGTAAACACTTGCACGTGCAAAGCGTTGGCGTGTAAAATTGTTATACTTACATTGTTAATACCTTATGTTTTAACTTTATTGCCGTATATATACTTAATAATACAATATGTTTTATTAAGTATATAAGAATAGGTATACAATAATAATAATAATATATATATATATATATATATGTATATATATATATAATGGAGGAGCCAGTTCTGGACAAGTGATTCTTCTTTATTCAATACTTAACATGAAGACATTTAGATGGACGTACTGACAAATAGACATACACACACAACACACAAACACTAGCTGCAGCACACTACATGATGACAAGAGAGAAGAAGAGCGTGCGTAACCGTGTGCTCCGAGTTTTTAGACTGGCGGTGAAGATCGTACGACTCTTTTGTAACATTAGTCGTGATTGGATGCAACTGCGAGCGAGCAATTAGATTAAGATTAAGATTATGCGCGCGAGCAATTAGATTAAGATGCGAAAGAACTAGGAAATGATTTAACGGGGTACAGTTAAAGAGAGTTAGAAGAAGTCATTACATATATATATACTATTCTTGTATACCTATTCTGCAGGAAAAAATTTATAAATATTTTTACATAACTTTTTTTTTTGTATAGCTTATTTGTGCTTTGTATTTATTATAGCTTATTATAGCTTATTTGTGTTAAGTGTGCATGACCTCTTAGAGTTGTTACTTGTCGTGTTTGTTTGTGTACTTATTTATAGTTCTTAGTTATTTTTAGTTAACTTATTAATTAGTACAAGGGGTGATCAAATGAAAAGGTACGAAACGACACGGTGGGTACAAATATAGACTTTATTCAAAATATACACCATAGGCCTGAGCACAACGATCCCACTGATGAACAAGCCGCAGGATTCCTTGTTCCCAGAATTCCTGTGGCTGTGACGAGACCCAGTCCTTCACAGTGTCCTTGAGTACGTCGTCCGAGTTGAAGCGCTTTCCTTTCAGGTGTTTCTTCAGTGGACCAAACACATGGAAATCGCAAGGTAACATGTCCAGACTGTAGGACGGATGGTCCAACGTCTCCCATTGGAACTTGTCCAGTTCCATTTGTGTGACTCTGGAGACGTGTGGACCCGCGTTATCATGGAGCAGAACCACACCCTCCGTGAGCAGCCCCGGTCTTTTGTTCTTGATGGACCTGCGCAGGCGTCGGAGTGTCTCACAGTACACATCGGAGTTAATGCTTTTTCTGTGCTCGAGTAATTCTGTGCTCGCATCATTTAGACGCCGCTTTTGAAAAGAGCCTTTGCTCTCTCCTGCGCATGCGGGCACCCGCGCATGATCCGATCCCAATCAGAGTCTCCAATGGCATCCCGAGATGTCTCGCTACATTCTCCCTTTGCGGAATATGTAAATATTTAACTGTTTCATTTTTATGTCGTTTCGTACCTTTTCATTTGATCACCCCTTGTATTATACTTACTCTTAATAAGTACACTTTAGTATATTTATTAGTTAGTTTATTTAGCAACTTCTGAGGTGAATTATGAATTTTTTTCTGTTCTAATAAAACACTTATTTTAAACTCTCATTTACGGTTCTATATTTATTTACTGGTTTATGTCCTGATTTAATTCCTTTTTTAAATACAAAATAAAAGATTTTCAATAATACTTATACATTAATATTTATCATGAAATCAGAGGAGTTGTTTTAAGGTATATTTTATGAACAGTCCGATCCTAATCCCAAGACTGATCCCGAGATTTCGATAATGTAATCCCGAAATCCCGGGATTGAAAATATAACACGGAATTGCAAACTTTTTTTCAGATGCATCATTTGACTAAAGTTCAAAACTACGAGGAAGTTATCAACAACCTCCATATTGCTTTTAAGTACGATATATTAAAAGGCATTATATTATTATAAATGTCATTTTTAATTTTAAACTTTGAATAGTGGTAAAATATACTCCATAAAAATGTTTTCTATTAGAAATTGAGTATTTTGAAAAATTTCTGTTCAATACATTATGTAAAAACTTTACATTAAGGGATATCAAACAAAATGGCTTAAACTTACACATTTCGTTTGAATTTATAACCTAAGGAAAATGTAATTAATATAAATAAAATATGTATGCATTGAAATGTTTGGGATTTTGAAATTTAATTTATAATCTCGTGTTTCTTTTCTATTATTTAATATTTTTACAATAATAAATTTAATGAAATGCTTCAAACTTATACAAAAGTCAATTAAAATATAAGTGTTTATTTTAATTTAGCTGTTTTTGTAAATGAGTTTTAAATCAATAAGATAAGTATAAGCAGTATTTAATAAATACTTATTTGGAAGTTTTTGTTTTTAAACAACATACTAAACATATATACTCTGTCACAAAAATATATGCACCCAGAAAGGATCTAGCTGCTATCACGAAACTTAACATGCATGAACTGTATGACGAGATAAGCAAATTTTTGAAATTCAAAAGAAAAAATTGGCATGAAAAAGGTTACAAATTAGTTTGTAGTATATCCACCAGTGACAGCTATACAAGCCAAAGCACGGTGTGGCATTGAATCAATTAGGTCAATTAGATTTCCTGTGGAAGATCATGCCTTAATCTTCGCAACTGGGCAGCTGATTCGCCAGTATTCTGTAACCAGTTGCAGTTACCTTCCAAGCACGTCCCATATGTACTCTATTGGTGAGAAATCTAGAAACCTGGCAGGCTACAGGTGTACGTCATATCCTTGAAGACGTTGTTGGGATAGTCACGTAGTAAGTGGACAAACGTAGTCTTGCTGGCAAATGGCACCTGGGTGACTTGATAGCATAATCAGTTCAACTAGAGCTAAAAGGTCGTCCATGTAACTGCGTGCCATCAAAATGTGTTGAAGGAAGACTAGAAGTGATCGTGTGTACCAACAAATCTCTCCCTACAATGTCACACCTTATGTAATCACCGTATGCCCTCGACAACAAATGTTGGATTGGACCGGTGATCTCAGTGGTAATACATGTGTATGCGCTTGTCATCAGCACTGATACTGATTCATCGCTGAAGACCACATGCCTGCAGTCGGCCACACTTAAGCTTGCCTGAGATCGGCAAAAATCCAGTCGACACTGTGTATGATGTAGGGTCAGTGGTAGGCGTTTTAATGGTCTATGGCTCCTTATACCTGCAGCTAGTCTTCTCTGAATGGTTTCCTTTGGTACGCCCGGATGTCTGAAAGATAGTAAGGGCGTGGAACCAATTCTAGCGACGTTGTTGGTGAGGACGTGGCCGCTCTTATGATTGCGCGATCATTGCACTTATTTGTGTTCCTGGGACATTCTGACCCTCTACGTCACTAGATTATTCCTTCCATGACCCATTATTGCCGACACTGAGCAGCTACCATATCGCTCCGACCGAGGTGGCAGCCGATACGCCTGTTTGACCAACCTGCTTTTCTGAGCAACTATACGCCCTCTCTAAAAGTCTGAAAGTGGTTCGTACTGTCACTATTTACGTCTCCAAGTCATTTCTAGACACAATACAGTCCATCCAATTCGACAGATTTGTTTGAATAATCATATGGCATGAGCACTCATGCTTTTAAACTCTCTCAACGGCGTATCTCATATGCACATAGCGCACTTACCTTTGCATCATGGGCGTTTAAATTTTAATAAATTGCACATATCTAACCAGACTACATTCCTTCCACCAAGTTTTGCGATAGTAGCTCAATTTCTTCTGGGTGCGTATATATATATATATATATACAGTGACAGAAGGTATTTTCCTTTTGAAATTTTTAATATGCATAGTTTTTAACTCTAGATATCAAGTCTTTTTCGTATTTATAAAATTTCTTTCAAAATTTAGCATTTGTTTTTCATACATTTGCCATTTATCCATTGCCATTTATCCATTTATCCATTCTAATGTACTTACAGTTTGGTCTAAGATTGCAGCAATGTTTGAGTGTTTGGCACCATTCTCCACACTTGAGGTTACTATTTTGTAGGAGAGAGTATCGTTGGCTTTTGAAAGTTCTGAACTGAAATTTGTGTAAAGGGAAATAGAGTTTCTTTGTTTTTAGTCCGATGCCTTCGGTTTTGCTGTATTTAGGAAAGAAGGAATTCTAGTCTTTTTAGCATGATGTATTGTGCTAAAAAGTATTGAAGAAAATAATATAAAAAGATAATACAATTGCGTTTTGATGTTTCGTAGATATTAATAAAGGTATCAAATCCACAGTATGTTTGTTTCAGTAACATATTTATTTATTTTAATACACCTTGTTATTCTTTTCACAATACAACACTTTACATCTGGGGAACACATTTCCTTATCCAAGAACAATTTCCTTATCACATATTACAAGATACACAGTACAATATTAATATTACATTACAAGAATAAAATAATAAAAGTTAAACTACATGAGAGGCTTAAAATAAGGAAATTCAAACTTCACATTGTAAGAAATTTATTTGAAAACATTCATTTATAATACTTTGCTTTAATAAAATCATAGTTTTTCATCAAACAAAATAATTACAGGGTTTAAGAAAGCTTAAATATATAATTACAACAAAATAAATGCTTATTTAAAAAATGCAAATACTAAAACGTGGAATTAAGTGCCAAAACAAAAAAAAAGTATTATACTAACAGCTTTCATGTGCAAATTGAGATTCTCACAGTTATATATATCTAAAAAACTCAATTACAGATAGGTATCTAAAAATTGTAATGATGTACAATTTTGTACATTTAACACTTACTTTCAACAATAGAATCATATCACCACTGATTGTTTAGTGAATTATATTTGAAATGAAGTTATGAGACATTAATTATGCACTCTTAATTAAAATGAATAAATTGTGAATTACAACCATAGAATGAATGCCTCAAGAAATGATAAAAAAAAGTTCTATATTTACAAATTACAGTAAAATGATAATAGCATCTAAATACTCAATAGTCTACGTGCGAGATTAAACAACTAATAGTTACATTAATGATAAGAACATTGTGACATAGTAATGTGATTACGTGACTGCAAATGCAAGTATTCTGTATTTATAAGCTCAAAACATCAAAAACATTGATAATTTAATCAATAAAACAATTATACCTTTCATCAAAATATAATTCAGAATAAAAGTAGTTCCTTTTCAATGAGCTTGTAATATATATTTTCTGCATTTAATTTGATTTTTACAAACATTGAATTTCAAACACAGTTCCTCAAATATATTTGTCCGTATAGATAATCATTGATTTCGAGTATTATTTCAAAAGCTTAAACGAAAGCATTATCATGAGTTTAAGATATTCCTAACTCTTATAAATGAAAGTAGTTTTTTTCCATATTGAAATGCAGTAAGAAAGTTGATTTTTTGTATTAAATATTCTTTTTAGTTTTTAATTCAGAAGGATTACAATTAAGATTAATTATTTATATATTAACAACTCAGTTAAAGCTTTTAAAACTAATTTATAAGCAATGAAGAAACCAATTTCAATGCAAATATTCGGTATAACAGTAATACATTTAGAAAGTGTATGCCTTTCCCTAAAATCTGTTTGAAATAATCAATTCTCTGAAGCTAAAATCTCTTGGTGCAAATTTTTTTCAAAAAGTTTTTAAATAAATCTTATTAGTAACTGTCTTTTATGACATAAAGCATTGGAGAAGCTTTTCTTGTACGTAAACTTGCATTTGCAATTATACTCACTTAAAGATCGATTGAACAGGCAAAAATGAATATTACAAAAGTGCTGCGCACAAACATCATATTCCTCATGAAACTTAAAATTACATCATTTTCTACTCATAGTTTCTATGTACAGAAATCCAGATCTTATGGGGAAATGCATTGAGGCCTTTAAAACCTTCCATTTTGATCTCTAAAATAAATGCATTCTATCTTGTACGGTCACACGATGTCTCTCAATGGGTGAATGTTACTCTCTTGCGCAGTTTCTGTTGGACGATGACTCCAAAAAATGCAGTAGGTCTTTTTGAGGGGAAAGAGGAGGGGAATTAGCAGATGAGGGGTGCGTCGAGACTGTCTCCCATGTCGACGCTTGTCGCTTCATAGGGAGGTTCTTTACAAGGAGCATCAGAAGCGTTCCCACGAAGATTCAATGAAAACTTGCCTGGGTCTTCGCTGGGAAAAAGCCATAAATCGTTTTAGTTCGATGGCAAAACTTGCAGGAAAATATTTATTGTTCAATTTCAAAAATAAGTGAAAAGGGCGCGTTCTACACAATAACAGGAATTTTAAAATTTTATCGATGTATACTCAGTTTTCACTACTGATATTTTAGATTAACTAGTGTAGTGGTCTTCAAACTTTTTCACAACTCACGGAGCCCCTAGAACTTGAAGATGTTTTCGTGGAAACCCCTAGAACTAGAAAGTGTTGTCGTAGAGCCCCATCCCACACACATACTTAAAAGAATATATCTCAAAATAATATTTAAAGTAAATCAACATGTTATAGGTAGTTTATATAAAGGTAATTAAAATAAGTATTGCATACAATATTAAAAAATTCTAATCTAATATTTTAATATAATTTACTCATTAATAATATTAATTTGTGATCCAAGAAAAAGATTTAGTAACTGGGATATGTGCTTGCTTTTTTTTCACACAAGTTGTCGAAATCTATGTCTATTGAAACTATCTGAGGTCGAAATTTATATTCTGTGTTTGATTTTTTTTATATATATTGTTTTTAGCCTCTTACTTTGAGAAATTTATTTCATTTAAACACAATGTTCTGAATGGCCTTAAATGCTTATAAGTGTGTGAGAAATCCCGAGTAATTAATGAATAGGATGAGTATTGGATACTTGTAACTATACAAACTTCATTGAAATAATAATTTTGCATACATACTTTTTTATTTTTATTGCGAATCGAGGAACTCTTGGGTATGACTTATGGAACCCCAGGGTTCCGTGGAACACAGTTTGAAGACCACTGAACTAGAGTATAAAACTTTTATACTAGCTAGCATCCGAAAATGATTTTCTGAGAAATGAAAATGAAAAAACCACCGTTTTTGTTGACCTTGGATATAGATCCCGCACAGTTTTTTTTTCACCATTTGTTGGTATTACGCTTTAGCAGATTTTTTATTTATTTATATAAAAATAAAAGCAATTTATTTACTAGAGAGATATCTATATCATAAATTTTTTAAACATGCATGAACATAAACAGTCTCTATATTTGTGTATCAATAGCTTTGGTCAATGCTAATGTAAATGCAACTTTGCACCTAGAAATACTTAAGCATAATCATGTTTTTAGCTTTCTGGGAAATAAAAAATATAGCATAAATCTGTTCTTTAAAATTTAAAATCTTACTTTTAGTAAAACATAATTCAAAAGAACTTTTAAATTCTGTCAGAGGAATAATTCCAATAGAAAAATCAATACCTTTACAATATTCAATATTGTAACACTAAAAATATTTAAACATATTATTAAAATTTTCATTTTTAATCAGTTTCTTCAAAAAGCCAAACCTTCATCGTTTTTCATTTCTAAGAAATTCGTTGTAGATACGTGTAATATTTATGTAATAACATTATATTTGATCTATCAAATACTAAATTGGGTATCTCGAAGGGGGAAAAAAGATATATTCCAATAAAAGAATTTTTAAAAATTATAAAAATAAGAGAAAAGAATTTTAAAAAAATAAGAAATGCTCTCTTTAATAGGAATACTCTAATTTGATGCACTTAAAGTTTTTACTTTACATTAAAATCTATCACAACGTAAATTAACAGCAAAATTTGTCTATGAAGTTCGTTAAAATTGGTACTGTTTAATAAACAATATGTTACCTATAAAATGACAAAAATTATTTCTTTTGTTATTAGTTAATCTGTATAAACATTATCGACAGAGTTCTCGTTAAAATCAAAATATTTTTGGTTAAAAAACAACAAGGTTTTTTTTTGCTTAAATAAACAAACAACCCGTAAATTTATGAACGACTAATTAGAAAAAAAAAATTGCTACTTCTTTATCCCATGAATTTATAAATAATTTACTATAATATTTATCAAATCCAAAATAAAATGTATCGATTTTTGAGACAAGCATACCTATTTGTTGCATATTTCGACCGAGAGTCACATTTTGTGAAATCCTAATCACATAGGGAATGCAATACCGGGATACCGAATACCAGTATTTTGAGCCATTTGTGCAATTTCGTAATACCAGTATTTACAAGTTTAAGTACTGTTTTTTCGGTATTTAGTAGAAATTTTTAAAATTGTCTCCACTATACGTTCAGGGATCGCCAATTTAGCAAAATAGTATACATTTTTGTTTTTGTGTCTCCCTAACGGGCGAAATTAATTAGACTGTGGATATGAAGCTGATCCGTACAATCAAGAGAAGTGATAAAATGTGTGAATCATCCAAGGTGGTGGGGCAAAACTATCCTATTACAGCTCAGAGCGATACTGCACACGCGCAGGATTCGTAGTCTGATATTCGTATCTCTAGAAACAAGATTGTAGTTGTGAAGAAAGTGCGTAATATTTTTATACTTTTAAATTGTTAAGTTTGTTATTCACATTTTATTTGCATATCATACAGTACAATTGATGGATTGTGTTCTTTAAGATCACATTGGAAAATTTGTTATAGTACCACAGACTGAATAACGATATTCACCCTTTTTTGTTATTTAAATAAATAAGATATTCTTTTACTTTTATGGGATTTTTTAAATGCTGTTATAATTTATAAGTTAAAAATTCTTTCTTTTTCTAAAATGTACACTACTGGTATTAAACCGGTATCCCGGTTTTAAGATCTAAAAATACTGAATACCAGTACTGAAATTTTAGTCCGAAATTGCAATCCTTAAACATAAATGAAGATCTTTCTACAATAAAGACAGATCTTACATTAAAATGTTGAAAATAACCTTTGTAGCATCAGGTTAACAAAATACAACACTTGAACGATTCCGAATATATTGATGTGCATTACCTAAAAAAGGTAGGGAAATATCTTATTCCGTAGCTGATGTCACACTTTAATAAAACAGATTGGTAATCTTCAGATTAACTAGAAACTGTGCACTTTAACGATAACATATGCTGTACATTAATGTAATGCAATAAGTAATTATATACTTCAATTTAATTTAATAACGAAATATCCCTCAATTTATATATAATGTCAAAAAATCTAATCATATCTGACTAAAATATCTAAATTAAAGAAAAATGCTCACAGTTTTTGTTGCTTTAGGTCTGAGCATGAGCGGCTGATTTTGCGGGTGAAACGCTGATAGGTCTTGTTGAGACGGCAGTGACACACAACGGCAATCAGAGCCACCAGAGAAGCAGAAAGGCACAGTATAGTGCCTACCATATACATGTTGTGCCAGCGATCTAGAGCTTCCTTATGATGATCGGAGTTACCTTTCTCGTCTGGTTCACCTGGGTCCTCCAGAGTTCTAGGTAATGGCTGTGCAGCTACCATAGCTTCTGTGAGGAAAACAAGTTGCAAAAAGAGTATGTGTAATAAATACCAATATGGAATACAAACTGAAATTTTATTCACAAACTGTTTCCTTTTTCTAAAATTTTGTTGGCTTATTTTAAAATATAAATTAGTGCAATGAAACTAATCTTATAGCTTTTAGGTAAAAAGTATTTTTCTTCGTCATGATTAGAATTTTAAAAAAAACTATGAGGGTTGCCAAAATGTATAATGGACACTAGCGATTGCTTCAGAAGAACTGCAGGTACAGCTAATATATTGAACAGGGATAAATAGGGTGGTAGCAGTGAGACCTGTTCAGCAGTGAAACCTGTTCAGCAGTGAAACCTGTTCAGCAGGGAGACTTGTTCAGCAGTGAAGCTTGTTCGCAGTATAGAAAATTGATTGGAAGTAAAGTAATGCAGAACATGGATGCGTCCAGATCTGAACAACACGTGGTTGTACAGTTTCTGATTTCAGGAGGTGAAACTCTGAACGAGGATATCTATTGGATAATGGTGGTAATCCATGATGAGCCCTGTTTAAGTAGAACGGCTGGGAACAATTGGAGACAGGAAATCTGACCTCCATGACAATTCCCACCTTCTTATCTCCGTGAAACCCAGACGATTTTAAGCAATTTACTTGGGAAGCATTGGAACACCCACCGTAGGTCCGTACTTGTCACCCTATAACCCACATCTTTAGACCACTTAAGAGAGCATTATTTTTCCATACGAATGATGAAGTGGAGGAATCTGTGGAGGGCTTCCTCAATAGTCGAAAACTCTTTTCCTACAGCGAAGGCATAGATGCCTAAACGATGGGATCTGTGTTAAGACACTCAGAGCGATTTCTTTTAATTTCTAATAAAGATATTATTTTTATTCAACTTTCACTCTTTTTATTTGGACAACCCTTACATTTTGCTTAACTTTACTTATTGATTATACTTGTTAAAGTAACTTTACCTTGAAGAATCATAAATAGATTACGAGAGATATTTTAGTATAAATGTACAAAAATATTATCATTATCTTTCAATAATTTCTACTTTTTTAGTTATTTCTAGTTTCATCCTGCATTTCCCGTCAGTTACAAACATATGTAATAAAATATGATACCACTAATGGCATTTGTGTGAGTCATCAAAAACAGCAATCTGATGTTTTACTTAAAACAAATAGTACCAGAAAAAAATTGTGTCTGTTATATGCCAAATGTGTGCTTGTGTATTTGTATAATCACTATTTAGAATATTAGTAGTAATTTATGAATAATTATTTAGTGAAAAGTATCGATATTAATACATGCTATTTTGATCGATATCAATTTATTTCAATAATAATTTTCATTTGCATTCATACATGCTACAAGCAAGTATATTTAGTGGGGTGGGAATTAAATAAAAAATATGTGTTTTATATACATACGTATAAGGCTTTATTTGAAGAAAGTTGAGTCCCATTTATTAAACTGTCGAACGGGTCAAAAAATGAAAAACGGGGTAAAAACCTAAATATTATTAAGATAGAAAATGTTTTTCAATTTGAAGATGATTATATTGAAAGTGTTATGTAGATGAAGATGTTATGAAGATGATTATATTGAAAGTGAAAGTGTATTTGTTACATATTGTGGATTTAATAAAGCTTAAATATAGTTTACATTAAACCCACTTATTGTGATATTAAGCAATTATTGGATTCCTATATTCGTTAGCTTCAACTTATGTTATTTCAATCTTTGTGGTAAAAAAAACCCGATAAACACATTTCCAGAAATCGAACAATCTGACATTTAGGGATGTAAGGTTGTTTTGATCGATATATCGAAAGCAGCTATAAGCTCTCGTTCTTTGCAGTCAGTTTGTTTTTGTTGCTACAGTCGTATTCTTTTAAGTATGTTGTATTCTAAGCTTTTAAAAAATATATATATATGACTTTTTTCAGTTTAAAAAAATTTCTAAATTCAGTTATTCTTCTGAATGTTCTCTAATTAGACTATTTAATAGATTTTCAATTCAAATTTAAAATCAAAATTATTTACAAGTAACGAAATTAAATATTAGTAATATCTATTATATTGGAATTTATCATAATCCAGAGAAATTCTGTACTGATACATATGAGAAAAATACATTTGACAGTGAGAAATAACTTAAAGTCAATAAACCAATTCAAGCATAAAAAAATCATTATTATATACGATAGTATATATTAAGCAAAATAATAATTTGTGTTAATAACTGCATCTTTATAAAAAAAAAACACTCATACCTTCGCATAGATCTCCCGTGAAGCCAGGATTACAGGAACAAAAGTAGGAATCCAAACTAGGCCAGCAGCTTCCACCATTTTGACAAGGGTTCGGATAGCAGGGATCGTAATGCTGCGTGCAACCAGGTCCTATAAGAAACGGAACACAATCCTTCCAATATTGTGATAAATGATACTTTTGGAATCAAAATAACATAAACAATGCTTAATGAAAAGGTTTATTTATTAGTTGAAAGCAATCTGTCTCAATCGATGATTATTTCAGTCATGTGACGGCTTCTAATTTGGCTAACTGAATTGCCATGGCAAAGCAAGGGAAGTGTAAGTATAAAACTATCTTTTAAATATTAAACATTAGTTTATATTTAATTAAAGGAGATTGTGTCAGGTTTTCATAAAAATCATTAATTCACAAATTAATCATATATGTAAGCAGTATCATGAACATAATCACAATTGAATGATCATTTATTTGTTTTGTTTATTAGCATCGAAGCAAACAAAAGTCAATCCTTCTTGAATTTGAAACATCAAATGAAAGTACATACCATTGTATCCAGGATGGCAAATGCAGCTGTAATTGTTTCCTCTGTCAACACACTGAGCAGGCGAGGGGCATGGATTAGGTTTGCACAGATCCACTTTAACTTGGCAACGACGTCCTTCATATCCAGGACCACAATGACATCTGTAGCCGGCCACTAAATCTTCGCATGCTCCGCCATTTATGCACGGGCTGGAATCACACTCGTCGTATTCGAATTCACAGTGATCTCCTCCATACCCTAGTCATGAGAGGAAGGGGATTAATTCTTATGTATTATACCATCGACTAGTTTGATACTTTCGTATTATCGCAACCTATTGGCGACACTATATGAAACGAAGCATCTGGTTGCTAGTTTAGCGCGTATGTCACATAGGAAATCGGAGGTTGCCAACTTGGCGAGTTATTAATAGAGTTGGCGATTGTTACGATAATATGTAAGTACCATTAATTTCACCAAGTAAAAAAATGTCACTAATTCAAAAAAAAAAATATAGCCAAATGCTGACATCGTTATTATTATTACGTTCGAACATGAGCGGGAACGACTTCTACTATTAGCTGTATATTGCGGCATTTGGTGACCTGTTTTGATTAGATGGGATTGTTCAATGGCATAATATGTAAGTATGCAAAGTTCAAATAAACCATAATTATTGTTTACTATCACATTTACCTCATAAAAAGTGGGTACTTAAAGTATTTATAACGTTGGACAATTACGTCAAATCTAAAAACCTCGCTAATTCAACGTTATCGTCAAATGCTATCCTATCCTTCATCGTTGTTATTATTATGTACAACCTGTAAAAATTAATCATATCTCGAGGAAATGTAATGTACTTCTAAAAGATCTTTCGCAAATGTAATGGGTATGCATTCATGAGAAATAACTTTGTGTGTGGGTTCATTCTTGCTTCTCTAACATATAAACAATTACAGAACTAATAAATTAGCATTAAGTGAAAAAATGTTAGCGCCTCTATCCTTCCAAAATGAGAAATAGCTCACCAGAGTGATTTTAATTAAATCAATTAGCTCAAATGTTTAATTAGAGCATTCATGAATGCAGAATGCAAAGTTAATTAAAACTTGCCTTTGATACATCTTGGTTTAATTATTCAGTAGAATTAATTGCAGAACTTCGTATTATTGAGTTAAACATTCAAATGAAATCAAAAACCCTTTTTTTCATTCCATTTTCTTTTCACGATATCATACATTTAAAATCAGTGATTACATTCAAAACAAATAGCCTGTGATTTAAATTCACGAAAGCACTGCTTTAATTTAATTAAATTATGATGCGGTACCGAAAAGAGTAACCTTTTGAAGATTACATTTCATTTTTTTAGCGTTTGATATTTTAAACCTCGATCTATTTCTTGACTTTTTGTGGTTTAATTTTTATTTATTTATTTTGCAACTTTTACCTCTTGCATTAATAAATTGAAGAATGATGTTGTGCACTTAAAATTAAGAGTAATTAATTTAACTCTCTGTCATTGAACTTAGTGTAAATTATTTTTAAATATGTGTACTTATTGCAATTGTACATTTTTAAAAGGATTTGAAATGCATTGCGTGCCTTTGATTATACCGTATTTTGTGCAATGAAATTATATACAAATTGAACTCTCTTCGATTATTTAAAATTATTTTAGAAATAGATTCATTCTCTAGCAAATGTAAACAGATATAAACTGTTTTCTACATAAATATGCTCATTTTAGAGTATATTTTTGCAAACGGGCATACTTTCTTAAAATATTGAAATCAATTTTGCTATTTAGTTTTTTTTTCTGAGTGTGATAAGCTCAATGGACACATCTAATTTTACCCTTTTTTTCTAGAAGAGACAAATGTGCAAGAATATATTTGGTTGCCAATGATCTATCAATAATATCCAGTTATAGTAATGAACGTATTTATATATATTGTACAATTTTGTAAAGTGTATAGAAGCGTATTAAAAATTAATTTTGGTGGAAAATTCTGTTTGTAATTATAACGATGATTGTAATCTTGAGTAACGTAATAACACTCATAAAATTTTACTTAGTTTCACTAATATACTTCATTTTATGCCACTAATCACACACATAAAAGCTAACTTTAATAACAACATAGTTATTATAACATTGATACATTAAGAAGAGTAATTCCGTGTCTTGTAATTTCATAATAATTATTCGAAAAATATAGGATAAGAACAATTTTTTCATTCTTATTTAAAGTTTATGAAAATAATTATTTAAATTATTGAAAAATTAAAAACGTTAGAAATTACATAAAATTTTTTAATTTGTAATTTTTTCTATGCACATAAAAATGCCAAGTAGTATTACCCCCTTTTTTGAGTTACTTATTCTAAACATCACATCCTAATGACTTCGGGTGAAGGTTAATTAATCCAGTTTAGTTGTTATGTGACATTACGCATTAAAGATCGATAGAATGCATTTATTATAATCCACATGATGTAAATTATCCAAAAAGAGTTAAAAATTCCTTCTTTGAGGGTAATTACCTGGAAGGCAGTAACACTTGTAGCCTCCAAATCCATCTTCACATACTCCGTGCACGCATGGATTGGATAAGCATTCATTCACATTCGTCTCGCAGACGGATCCAGCGAATCCCTTGGGACACTCACAGGTATACTCGGTCTGATTACCAGTGCAGGTTCCGTTGTTGAGACATGGGCGTCGATCGCACAGACTTACTTCTCCTTCGCAAGATCGGCCTCTATACCCTATAAGAACAATATCGATAGCGTTGTTTAGATTTGTATAGTCTTTCAATTATTAACCCCTTAACTGCGGAGGAAAAGTTACGAAATTCATCCCCAGTGCCACCGTTTTTCCCGCAGGCACGCGTTTTTACGCAGTTTGTAGGGGGGAAAGAAAAGACGCGTGTTTTTCGACCTAAAAATTGTTTACTTTTACCTTAAAAAAAAAAGAAAGAAAAAGGATAAAATAAAAAAAAAATGAAAGTAAAAATTTAGTCTCTAGAGTTGTAATGTAAATTATAAGTAAAAGTAAAAGTAAATTATAACTTATCTGTGTTCTGTGATATGTCCTGAAACATGGTTAAGCACATAACCCAGTATCACATCCATGCATTCGTACAAAAAATTAAGAATCTCCTTTTTTTATATGGTATGTAAAAATGAATGCGAATGAAGAATAGAAAAGAGACACTCAAACGAAAAAACAAAAACTTCTTAGCTATTAATTTTATCGTTCCTGAAATATGCCCATTCAGATTTCTTCCCTGCCTCTTCCACGAAATAAGTGAATTCTTTAGAAGCACTGTCAATGTCATTTTATTATATTCCAAAGCCGTGGGACTAGTTTTAAACAGAGCAGCGCAATACAAAAAGTTCTCCTTTAGAAGGACGAGTATATACCCATCCGGGGCACTAAAAGCACCGGCTCAGCAGAACGTGTACACACGCCCACGGCACTTAAAAGGTTAAAAACAGAAAGCTACTTCCACAACTAAAACAAATTATTTTTAATTCCAGAAATTTATTTGAATTATAAATTAGCTTAGTATTTAAATATAATTTTAAGAGTCAAGGAATCACATTTATTAAATAAGTGTAAGCTTCATAAATTAAATAAGTTTTAGTAATAATTCGTTTAAGACCGTTGTTATGCATATACATATGTGAAATCCTTCATTTCGTTTCCAAGTAAATCTAACAACGTTGAGTAATTTTAAAAATAAACTATTTTATTAATTTTCATTCATTTTTGTGAAAATTAATTTCGAGCATAAATTCGCAAACTATGCTTTTTTTGTGTGTGGAATTGATTTAAATATATCTAGAGTGTAAAAAAGTACATAAATTATAAAAAGGTAAAAATGGAAAAATAAAAAATGAGTCTCTTAGTAAAAAAGATATTTGTTCACTCTTACAAAAAAAAAAAGCTAATTTTAAGATTACCAGTTATAAATACTTATATAGGTATGCTCAAATTATATGACTGATTTTATGTTATGTTATAAATCACAGAAATATGTTTTCTCTGAAACTAAACTGTACTCATAAAAGAAATCAATCTATAAAATTTGTCGTAACTTTCTCTTTAATGTAATATCGTTACTGATAAAGCTATCATATCTCATTTTCTATGTAAACAATGTCATTTCGATATAGATTGTTTGAAGATTTTGTCAGTGCCTGGTGTCGTCAATGTAAAATTTCTTACTGTGACCACGCCTCTCAATTAATGATGCCATTACATGGAACGATATCTGAAAACCGGAATCGTAATTTTTCGCCAGCAAGCATATGCTTGAACGATCGGATTATTAATTTTTTTGTGTTTGATCTACATCTTCCTTTTCTGAGTTTTGTCACTTGGGAAAGCTAAATTTCTGATATTACATGAAGCCAAAGAATAAATATCAAAATTGGGACCTATCTACAAATAACCTTAATTTATATTCTGTCATGGGAAATACATCAGTTTATGTTTTTCTTTGTTATACAGGAAATTATTTATCCTTATAGAGATTTATCATCCTTTTCATTGATTCACATAATTTTTTTCTTTTTCAAAATCTAGTAGATATACGAGGACGATTCGTAAAGTAACCTCCGAATCACTGTAAAAAACAAACTATGACAGAGGGGGGGGGATTTATTTACATATCAAAGGTACAACACACCTCTCTATTTTTCAACAAAGTCTCCCCCATTATTCAAACACTTGTCATACCGTTTTACCAATTTTCCAATTTCTTCTGTATAAAAAACGGCCATTAGCGATTTAAAACAATGTGTCAAGGGTTTTTTTCCCTCTTCGTCAGCGAAATGCTGTCCCCCAAGCCCCTTCTTGATTGCAGTGATTAAATGGTAATCGGATGAGATCAGCACTCACTACAGACAGCGTTTCACTTAGTGATTCCTCATGGATGTTTGTTCTTCCGTCCTTGAAAAAGCGTATCCATTGACGCACTACACCTTCACTCGAAATGTTTGGCCCGTATACAGAACACAATTCCCGATGGATATTCTTTGCTGACAGTTTTTTGTTTGTTTGTTTTGGCCCAAAGAATTCTTATCACTCTCCGCACTTCACATTTGGCGGGATTTTCTATGGCGGCACACATTTTGTCACGTTATAACTACAAAACTGTTGGCCCTACGACACTCTCATTCTCCGACTGGAAGCTTACTGAATCAGAGATTGCTCGTGTATTCCACTGAGAACGCTTTGAACAGGATTTCCAGAACCACGCCCAAACGGTGTTTGGCTTCCGAATTGCCCTCGTATTTTAAAAATTTCTGTTAAACAGGATGGGGTAAATAAAAGTGGCGCGGAGAAAAGAGTTTCAGGTTATGAAAAAGTACGGTAAAGGAAAGGAGATAATTCGCTAACCTGCTCATAATAGATGTTGAAAATGACCACCATTCATCTCTTGGCACCTTTGAGCTTTGGTCAACAAATTATGGAAGGCAAATCAAAGTGGGACTGCATGAATCTCTGTAATTTCATCTGAAATGTTCTGCTACAGTTTTTGAAGACTATGATGGCTGTTGCGATACACCTTAGACATAGGGTTCCACTCAAAAAGTAATTGCGCATGGACAGATCAGGTAACCTGGGTGGTTAGCAAAGGCTGAGATCAGATTGACCTCTGCTCGCAACTCTGGCAGGACTGAAAATTTTGTGAATGGGATCCATGGTTCGAGGGGATGTATGGGTAGTAGCACCATCCTGTTGGAAGTAACTATAGGTCTTTTCCACTTCAGTTAATGTTTTCAAAAATGGATTACCACTGATCAACTAACATCGACATAGCAAGCACTAAGTTCTGAACCGGTTTTGATCCCTTGGTGTGAATCTCACGTTCATGTCCAATCGTATCCCCTCCTCCGGGCCACTTTTATTTGCCCCACTCTTTATATACCAGTATTAAATTAAAATGTATATCTTAGACGCGCATGTCCTAATGATGTTACGTACTTAAAAGTATGTCTTTTTTGTGTGGTGTCGTAAATTATGTGTAAGTAAAAACTATAATTTTAAAAATATTAAGAGAGGGGGTGGATATGAAGTTTTTTTAATGAATACTCAGTAAAGCTATTATTAAATAAATTGAAGCGTTGGCTTAATATATTGTACATTTGACTCACACACACGGGAAATTGAAAAAAAAAGTCTCAATAAGTGACACCAAATTAGGCTAAGAAAATGTGGAGGAAATAAAATAATCAATACAGCTAATAAATATCCTTTTTATTTTACAAATGACAAATTAACGGAAAAGGGAAAAGAAAGAAAATAAATCAAAAATTTTAAAATGTTTAGCAAAGTTAATATAAAGAATACTATAAAGAATTTTTTTCACTAAACCAACGCTGCATAGACATTTCTACATAAAATTAAACCGAATATCTCTTTCTAAAACACACATATCTTACAGAATTTCAAAACGCATCTTGTATCTCTTTTCACAAAACGCAAATTTATGTGCACATGTAAATATGAGAAACAATGAGAATGCTATCAGGCATATCATTTTAGACTTTATAAAGCATAGCTTCAACCAGTGCTTCTCAAACTTTCAATATTTGCGACCCAATATTCAATCATAATTTTCATCGCGCCCCCCTCCATACAATAACAATGTATTGAATTCCATAATACTATAGTTTGACGCTAAAGCTACAATACGACTTTAACCTCTTAAGTTCCACTGAGGTATATAAACGTCTCTTTCAGCTAAAGCATAAATTTCCCCGGACGTATATATACGTCTTTCCAAAGCACGATCTTCTCTATGCACTGCTATCCATAACATTATTCCGAAGGCTTTGGAATGCAATAAAAGGACCTTGACAGTGTTTGCGAAGGATTTACTTATTCCAGAGAAGGGTTTGCTTATTTATTCCTTTTCATTTTCCCCCAATACATCACATACGCATGCCTTCGTCGAAAACATTGACGTTCGGGAGTGAATCACGTAGCTTTTAATCGGCAGTTTAGGCATTAATTATAAACCGTACAAATTATCAAGATAAATGTTAATTTTTGTACATAATTTTATATATGACAAGCCCATGGGGTCACTGGTATTTATTACACTTGTTTTTAACTTAGTATTATTAAATTAATTATAAAATACATTGTACAATACTGATACATTTATAAGCGTATTACATCAGTGCAAATGTGTATTTTATATTTTATGTTAGAATGCATTTTGTTTGTTTACTTTCAGAGAGTAAATTACTAATTTTTTTAAAAAATTATCTTTTGTTTTCGACTTTTCAATTCACTCGCGCTCCCCTTGTAGTGTTATCCCGCCTCCTCAGGGGGGTGCGACGCACAGTTTGAGAAACGCTGCCTTAAACATATAAATATACAGGGTTTATCCAATAAATGTCGGTATTCATTTTTCTGGCCAATAGAAAGGGGGTGAATTTGGGTCTCTATGGGTGAGAGAAGGTGAGGGATTTAACAGAAACTACGGGAGCGGTGTCATTTGTCTGTGAGGTATTGCAATGTGTAGTACAAAGTGAAAGTATTGTATATTAAGGGCTTATACGCCGAAAGAGAAATGGATTCAACCACAGAGCAAAGATTTGCCATTATATGTTGCATTAAGAGGAATAAATCTTCTATACGGATTGTTTTGATGTAATTCGTGAGATATTCGTTCTAACAGGGGCGTAACGGAGAACATTTGGACCCCCTAGAACACTCTGCCCCCTCCCTGCGATGCGGAGGAGTGCGTTTCGTCACTACGTTCTGATGAGAAAGAAACTATGCCCAGGTAGCGCATTTATGACAGACACAAAAAAATCTAAAGTAAAAATAGAAGACTACGAAAATTAACAAGGCATTGCCCCAACTTCCTTAGAGACTAGAACTTGTTACTTCAATTTCTTTTTGTTCATTTGTATCAAAAAATCCTAAGAGAACATCATTTCAAAATTATTGGAGCCATTCAAACGGAATCAACTAGGTGTTTGAACAACCCTGCAGTTGCCGAGAAACAGGATACGTACGAAGACCGGAAAAGTGTTCGTAGGCAAGTATAAATGGTTATTTCCTATATCCTTTGTCCTAAACTTATATTCACTAATACCCTTTGTCCCCTATAATCTTTGTAGAAAACTGATAGAACTAAAATATATTCTTTTATTGACTTAAGGAGAGGGGGGTGCCAGCTCAGGTGTCGTCCTCATAACTTGATTATGGTTCAAAATTACGAGGTTCGTCGCTAAAAGCCCTCGTGCCCTCGTGTAACTGAACATTGCGACGTTAATATTTAGTCACTCAGTAATAGACTTGAGGAATGAAACCAATACTTTGAATTTCATTACTTTGGATAATTCTTTTATTTGAATCATATTTTGTATTGTTCTAGAAAAGTTATATTTTGAAATATATTGAAATAATTTATTAACCATTTTACTCTTTTTATTTAAAATGTAAATTTGTCGTATGTTTATTTTGAGCGTTTATAAAGAAAAGTGTTACAATCCATATGATTATACAAATTTTATATTCAAAGAATAATAGTTTCGTAAAACATTATATTTATTATATATATATTTAAAGTAATTTCTTTCAATACCGGGGAAAAAAAGAACTGGACTTATTTCATTTACTAAAAAAATTATACAACACAATAAAAGAGTAAAAAATCGCATTGAGTAAATACATAATCAAATTTTCAAATTGTATCGTTAATGATAGCTGTAAATATTAAACTAAGCCATCTAAAGCCATTGTAATGATTTGTGTTAATGTTTTGATAATGATAGAAATACAAGATCAAAACAAAAATTGATACGTGAATCTCTCGTCTGTTTCTCTCGCTCTCTCTTTCTGAATACCGTTATTGATGAGTCCATTACCGCTAAAAATATCATTTTATTTTACGTGAATATGATATCTTTTTTTAAAATTTAGAATTATTTTCAATATTTTTTCTCTAAATGAGACCTTATTAATGCTTCCAACATAAGAGGAAATTCAATTATCAGTTGAAGCATTCGATACAGATTTATAAATTTTATGGCATGTATTTGATTTTTAATAAAAGTAAAATAAAGAAAAATAAGTCCTCCGCAAACTTTTTTCTAAAACTTAATGATCAAGTAAATAGAGCAAAAGGCACAATTATTCATTATTTAATATTTCTTAATTGAATAAGTGTTATTCATTATTTTAACTGTAAATAAATTTTAATGTTGCTCAACCAAGTTACCATAAATTACTCATTAATTTTTTAAAATCAGATTTTATGATTTTTTTTCTTAATTAATGAATTGAAGCAGATATTGAATGCATCAATCTATAAAATAACGTAAACAAGTAATTTTTATTTCGAATAAATTGTGAATTTCCAAATATATTTAAAAATAAAGACAAGGTATTAATTTAGTATTTCCCATTTATGAATGGTAAGAAATCTTTTAGAATATGAAAACTACTTGTATTCTAATGCAATTTGAAGCATACTCTGCATCCACATTTATTGAGAAATGTTGGAAATCTTCCCTAAAGCGTTTTTTATTTTCGGAAGTTAATGAACATAGTCTCTCAAAATAACAAGTTTTCTGAGAATAAAATTATTTAGATAGTACAAAAAAAACTGATATACGAGTGTTTTGTTTCTTTGTTAAAAAGTATAAAAGAATTCATTTCAGAGATTCATAGATTTGTCGTAAACTTGATGAAAATTGAAAACCTGGCGAGATATGCATGTATATGACAAGAGGAAGGCTGCTTAAATTTAACTGATTTATAGGAAGAATAAGAAAAAATCATTAAGTATTATCCATTTTATGCATTTCAAAATATGTTTACAAATAAAGTGTACAATTATTACATTAATGTTTTATTTTGATTAATATTGCACTGATTTATACCTACTTGATTCAGTTATCGTAGTTGTTAAAATAAATGACATTAAACTTTCATTACTCAAAGAAAGCATTTCCTGTATTTCTATTTATTGTTTTACTTAACAACAAATAAAGATGAATTAATCTAAGCATATTTAGATATTAAATTATTTGATAACGATTCCTTGTTATTTTCTCAATGCATAACAGCAAAAATTTAAAAAGCCTTGTTCATGTAATTTTTAACGAGTTTTCAGAACCATTTCGAATTCAGTTTCAATGCAAATTTCAAAATAATGAGTCAATGGTTTTAATTCCTTAAAATAAAAATCAAACGAAATTATATTTTCAATAATTAAACCAAAGTACAATCTCATAGCTACACGGAGATGATAAGAACAGTTCTTTGTAATTAGAAAAGGGTTGTAATTTCATTAATTAAAATTGCTTTTGGAAAAAAACCAAATAAGTTTCTTTAATTAAAGTGACACATACTTAAATAGTCCTGCAGAAAGGAAGGGCAGCTATATATGGGCTACATCCTGAGTTTATTAATTTACACCAGCATTTATTAAATATTGTTTAAAGATAACCTTTATGTTTGAGAATTGTAAAAAAAAAATACTACAATGAAACAATAATCATATTCTTATGAAGAATTATGAATAGAAACCCTCTTCTCAGAATATGCAATTTCAAAAATGTGAACTTTCTTATAGTATATCCATATATAGTTACATACAGCATATTAATATTTTATATCAATTACTTTGATGAAGATACATATTATCACACACACACACAGCAGACACGCATGTGAGTAGAATTAGAAAATTAAAGAAAAAATAGCTTTATATATTATTCAGCTTTATCTTTTTATAAACTTTACTTTTGCTTATTTTTAGAATGGATTTCATGTGAATACTGATAGTTATGTGCTGCATACCACTGGAGCTATTTTACGAAACTTTCTATTCGAATGTATCTTTATTTGAACAAGAGAGAATTCCCTTTTTTAGTCACACTCTGACTATTTTATTAGAGTTCTTTCGATAGAAAAAAAAGACTTTCCTCTAAGTAAAACCCCTAATTTGTCACGATACAAATCAGACAAGTCTATCAACCTCACATTTCTTGGCCTTTCTCCAAGAAGTAACGTGTGTATACATGGCATATGTCTCAGAAAGACTCCCTTAGGATAAGTAAACAAGTACCGTGAGGGCAGAGACACTGGAAAGTTGTACCGACGAGTCCCTCGGCAATGTCCACGCAAAATCCTCCGTGCTGGCAGGGGTTGCCATAGCAACCATCCCTCTCCTCGCAATATTTGCCCACGAATCCAGGACAGCATCGACAGGAGAAAGACCCCTAGGGAAGAAGAAAAACGTTACATAATCATTAAATGCAAGATCAGAAAGATTATATGAAAATAAATGTGCTTTCTATATTCTTTATGGACCACAATTGGTACATCAATGCTTATAATTTATCACTGGTAAAAGCATCAATGCAAATTCGACATCCTGCAAGTAAAGTTGTGAATATTTTTCTTGCGGTATTATTCATTCATTGACTATTTTTATTCACATGATAAAAGGATAAAAATTATTATTTGATCAATCAATACCATTTTTGTATGATTCATTAATTTGAATATACACTCATGTCCATAAATTAAGGATAATGAAGTTCAGGCAAAGACAGAGACAGAAGCAAAACAAATTTGACGTATTTGTAAAGTCTATTTATTAAACAAAAGGTAAACAGCAAAAAAGATGCTATATGTTTGACATAATTAATAAAAATTGCGATTTTTACTCCCTGGAGAAAATTTCAAAAAAGAACCTATTTACAAAAAATAGTATAACATGGTTAGTATGATGGTTAATACGGAATATGTCTCCCGGACGATGCAATACAGGCCTTACAACGCCTACGCATGCTGAGTATCAAATTATCAATCTGATCTTGGGGAATATTACACCACTCATCAAGCAATGCCCTCCGAAGTTCCGGTAGACAGGTGGGAGGGGTGCAATTCATCGGCCAAGCATATCCTACACAT
This sequence comes from Trichonephila clavata, assembly GCA_019973975.1. Classification (NCBI taxonomy): domain Eukaryota; kingdom Metazoa; phylum Arthropoda; class Arachnida; order Araneae; family Nephilidae; genus Trichonephila; species Trichonephila clavata. Next base: position 47,971 of record BMAO01021487.1, read on the forward strand.
GTTCTACTGGATTCAAGTCCGGTGAGTATGCTGGCCAATCCATACGGGTGATATCCTCCGATTGAAGGCATTCGTCTACAATGTTTTCACGGTGAGGACGGGCGTTGTCATCCATAAACAGAAATTCAGCACCCATGGAGCCCCGAAACAAACGTACATGTTGTTCCAGAATGACATCCCGATAGATGTGGCCTGTCATCGTTACACTCTGAATATGCAGGTCAGTTTTGGAACCAAGATTAATTCCTACCCAAACGAGCCATCCTGCACCACCGTAACGGTGTCGTTCAATGGTCTTCTCTTGGCTGTAACGGGTACCTGGCGCTCTCCATATGAAAGTCCGGCGAGAATCAGACTGCAAACTAAACCTGGACTCGTCGGAAAACATCACGCAAGACCACTGTTGCGGTGTCCTCAATGCATGCTCTCTACTCCAGGTTAATTGCAGGCGACAGTGAGTTGCGGTAAGGGGAACACATCTGACAGGCCTACGAGCATATAGACCAATGTGCCCTAAGCGTCTGTACATGGTCTGCCTTGAAACTGTCGTACCGATAGCTGAAGAGAGCTGACCAGATAGGTCTGATGCTCTGCTCCGTCTGTTTCTTTTGGCAGTAACTCCCAAATACCGGTCCTCATTCGGTGTTGTAACTCGCGGGTGACCTGTGCAGGTGAAAATTTTATTTTAGAGTTCAATTTCTGTGTGATTCAGAATTATCCTTAATTTATGGACATGAGTGCATATATATAACAAGTAGTTTTTTTTTTATTCTGGACTAGACACAATTATATATTAGAACATTTTGTTTCTATTCTCTGAATTATTACATTAACTCATAAATTTTTTCCCCCCGTTCAGTGTAAGTTTGAGTCTTCTATTTTTATGAATTGGTTACGTTGCATAAAAAAAATTCCATCCCCACAAAATATTTGCGATTATAAAAAGTTTATTCTATTCTCAAACTTTAACATATTTGTTTTCCAAAAATATTATAGTTTCGTTGTTATTCAAACTAATTATTGTTTGTATTTAAGGTACAATAGTCAATCGTCACTTTTTAATGTGTTACTAGCTTTCATGGCCCGGCGTTCCACGGGCTTTCTCTACTTTTATAAATTTTCCGTTCTCTTCACAAAATCAGCATGACCAATATTCTTTTTCGAAGTAACTTCGGCTTCTATGTTTTTTCGTCTCCTCTGAGCCCGGCGTTGCACGGGCTTATACCGAGGGTATAACTTAATTCCCATGTTAATTTCCTCCTTTCATTCTAACGCCAACACTTTAGTGTGGGTTTGACGCGTACGATGTGAGTGCATGACCCGTGAGTGCGTGCCATGGCTTTGTTGCTTAACATTGTCCCTTCTCTTCACAAATTCTCGATCCTAGTACCACTGAAGACCCGCCGTGTAGGGGAGGGATGCACGTAAAATAAATCGAGAGCTCAAACGTCCTCCCGTTGGTGTGGTAGTTAGGAGAGGGGGGGTGCCAGCTCAGGTGTCGTCCGCGTCACTTGACCATGGTTCAAAATTACGCGGACCGTCCCCAAAAGGCCTCGTGTTGCTGAACAGTGGGACGTTAATATTCACTCAACTTCACAAATTCAGCAGTTCCAATATTATTTTGCGAAATTACTTTGATTTCTTTGTTTCTTTCCTCTCCGCTTAGCCCGGCGTTGCACGGGCTTTTACCGACTGAATAACTTCACCCTCATGGAAATTTCGTGTTTCCCTCAGGCCGATAGCACTTGTGTGTGTGTGTGTGCGTGCGATGTGAGTGATTTCTTTAACAATGTCATAAAAACTCCCTTTTTCGAAATTTGTTCTTGCGTTGGTGTGGTGTGGTAATTATTAAAGATGGGTGAATGCTCAGGTGTCGTCCTCGTCACTTGAGCATGGTTGAAAATTTCGAGGTCCGTCACCAAAAACCCTTGAATAGGCAAACAGGGTGAATTTTAAAATCACCCACTCACTTTCCAATTCTTTCGTTGCAATTTTTTATTTCCCGGAAACGAAAATGTAGTTTTTTTAAAAATAGTTGTATGCTGAAAAAAAGACAGAAGGTATAAATTTTTCAAATTACAAAATTTCACTACTATTTTAATTCTTGGAGTAAAATTGTGAGGATTTATTGAAATATTCGACTCGGGGGAAAAAAGTTTCATGCAATTACCTTTATAAAAGAAGAAATTATTAAATGTTTGATTTAAGTATTTTGAGTGTTTTATTAAAATTTGTTCAAAAAAGTTTTTGGCTTTTTTTTAAAATCACTGATTCTAAAAGTTTTAAATTGAAAATATCGAAGTCCGTCGCCAAAAAGTCTGGAGTAGGTGAACAGTGCGACTTTTTAAAAATCCCTCACATTTCAATTCTTTCGTTGCAATTTTTTAGGCCCCGGAAACGAAATGTAGCTTTTTTAAAAATAGTTGTATGTTGAAAAAAGACAGAGAAGTAGAAATTTTTAAAATTACAAAATTTCACTACTATTTTAAATCTTGAAGTAAAATTGTGAGGATTTTTGGAAATGTTCGACACACGGAAAAATAGTTTCATGCAATTATCTTTACGAATAAAGAATTTATTAAATGATTGATTTAAGTATTTTGAGTGTTTTATTAAAATTCGTTCAAATAAGTTTTCGGCTTTTTATTTTTTAAATCACTGATTCTGAAAGTTTTAAAAATCATTTTTATATAAACGTAAGGATATTGATTCATATGAGAAAAAATCATAAAATATGCAAAACAGCATTGTTTTGTAAAAAAAAAAAAAGTTGTTTTTTTTCTATAAAATTCTTTAAAGAAAGATAGCTTTTTCCCGGAAACGAAACTGTAGCATTTTTAAAAATAGTTGTATGCTGAAAAAAGAACAGAAAGTATAAATTTTTCAAATAACAAAATTTCACTACTATTTTAATTCTTGAAGTAAATTTGTGAGAATTTTTTGAAATATTCGACACGGGGAAAAAAGTTTCATGCAATTACGCATTATTTTAAAGTAAACTATAAGTTTTATGAAAGAGAACAAAAATTTCGATACTGATAAATATTTTAAATGAATATCAGAAATGCATTGAAGGCATTTTAATTTTTAAAAAATATATTAATTTAAATCCATTATCAATAAATACTAATAAAAAAAATTCTACAGATAGCTCTTGAAACATTTGGATGTTTGATTAAACATATATAAGTGTTAAAAATCCCCTTTTGGGGGAAAACCTAGTTATATGCTAACATTCACTGAAAAAAACATTCAAAAAGAAAAAAATACTATTTGATAAAAACATTTAATTTTTTTAATTTTAATTTTACAGTTTTTCATTCCACTCTGTGTTAAAATTATTTAAACACGTATCTGTGAAAAAAATTATATTATACAAAACTAACTTATTAATTATTTTTAATAAAATTTATTAAAAATGCTCATTTAGCAATTAATTGTGACATACCATTTGCTTACATAATGGCAGCACTGAAAATGAAGTAAATTTCTGATCAGTGGGGATGCAGCAAGTGAATTCAATCATTGAAGAAGAGAGAATTAATTTACGGGTGGGAAAAATAAGCAGAAATGAACAAAATCGAATTGTTGAAAAAGATAGAAATTACTTTGAATGATTAAAAATCAGAAAAAAACCTTTCTGAAAAAAAAAAAAATGAACAGTACATTAAAATAACAGAGGATCATGTTAAAATAAGTATTTATCAGTAAAATTAATTTACGTGGGAAAAATTAGCAAAAATGAAAAAAAAAGAGATCATCCACGATTCGAACTCGCAGAGACACGATCTGCTTTACGGTGTAAATGAGATAAGCGAAGCGCTACCGACTGTGCTACCGGGACCCGTAGCGAAAAATGAAAATAGGCAACAATAATGAATGGAAGGACGAAAAAATAATTTTTTCACTCGCATTTTTTTTTTTTTTTTTTTACTCGCCAAAGTTACTGATTTCCCCCTGTTTAAGGCAGAATTTTTTTAGTGTAACCCCTGAGTTAGATTCGGTTGAAGGCGAAACAGGTCAACTGTCTTTGGCGCAAAGCTAATTTTGGACGCCAATGTTTGGCTAAATGTAAAATCGCGTATTTTAAATTATTTTAAAAATCATTAACTTCATTTTAAGGGCATAATTTTTACGTTAATGCTCTCAAACATCACCAACTATTTTCAAAAATAACGTACTTTGAAATAAAAAATGTACAAATTACTACTTTTTAATTTATTTCTCAGTAAAACATAAGTTTACGAAAATCACAATTTTTTTTTTAAATCCGTAATTTTGAAGCAATTTTTTCAATCTTCGTATATGTTACGGATAATATTACTGTACACACGGAAAAAAGGTTTTGTGAGATTATATCTTCATAAATGAGGAAGTTATTCAACGTGAAGTAAAAATTAAGACTACTTTTTAAAAATTCTTTAAAAAAAACGTTTTGGGAATTTTATTTTTTAAATGAATGGATCTAAAAGAGAAAGGCTTGAAGTTAATTAGTGTAGAATATCGATTTAATAACACGAAAAGTAATTCATACCCAACGATTTAGAAATAATTTTCATAAAAACGCATCAGTTTTAACACTATTTTAAAAAATTCGAAAAAAATAGAAAATACCGTTATTTTACAAAAAATATTATGCCGTGTCGTGGCGAAATAAATGATCTTTCCGATTCTGTAATTATTTTTTGTCTAATTTCGATACCGAAAATTAGATGACAATTTTAATATGGTGGAAAACGTAAGATTACCCCTCGGCCGAAACGGAAGGGAAGTTCCGCCAAGTAAACAACCGGCAGGAGTAAAACAATGAGGAGTTAAAAGGTTTTATAATTAATATCTTTTTAACTAATTACAATATCGGAATATAAATGGGCAATACGGCTTCCCCGGAAAATTCCCCATCTTTTGGTACCTTCCGCGACTTTCTGCGTGGTGCGGTTCGTGAGAAGATAGACGCACATACATACATAGATACGTTTGCTTACCTTCGAATTTTAATAGTGTAGATTTTCTTTTCTACTTTCACTGTTTGTCTTAGTTTTACAAAAAAAATATTGAATATATAAAAAACTAGTACATATAACATTTTTAATATAAAGGTATTGAAAGTTTTTGTTAAATATGTGGTATCTAATTTCATCACGTTTATTTCACTCCTAATTACAAGCATTAAGAAAATTTGCCAAACATGTCGATTTAGTTAATTCGAATAGGTTGAAAAAGTGTTTTTAAGGTGTTTGATGCTAGGGTCATAAGAAAACAAAAATATATAAATATTGTGCAAGTAGAAAAATATATAAAACTAGAGAGTTTTTTAAGTTTTTCCTTATAACATTTACACTATCTAATAAGAATAATTTTTTAATGTGTTTTTTGAAGTTGAAATTTTTACGATAATTTATGCACGAATAATGGAATACCTCCTAAACAATTCAATGAAATTTATAACATATATGTTATGAGCCCTTTAAATTGTAAAAAATAGCAGGTTTTAAGTAAGAACAAACATAAAGTAATTTTGACGAAAAATCAATAACATCAACTTCAAATGCTTATAAAATATTTATTTCTTAAAATATTCGTTACCCTGAAATTTGTGATACTTCAGATGGATAAAGAAGTATATCAATGAAATGAGAATTTGATTATAAGTTTTCGTACTAAATAAGACGAAGTGAAATTTTTTCTGATTTATGATGAATAGTTTTTGGGGATATATACAGTGAAATATGTTTAATGCGAAAACACTTAAGACGAAATATAGATTAACACAAAAATAGATTAATAGGAAATAGCTCCACTGTCCCGATAAAATGCTATATATTTTCATGCATTTTTAACACGAAAAGATTTTCTTTCCCCCAGCCGGATTAGACTGCCCTATTTTATTATCGGACGAATTCATTGTAGTAGATGGGGATAATATGTGTATTGCCCCAATTTTGGCAGTCAAAGACATTTTGAAGATTGTACAAAGCTCAAAAGATATCATTGATGCAGATTACGACGACGAAAGTGAAACGAATGATATAGCTCCCTTTCCCACGTCATCCGAAAAGAGGAACATCAAGAAAAGTATGCGCAGTTATTAAGACACAAATTCCAATGATGAAATGAATTACAAAATGGACGATATCCAGCAATTTTTTAACAATTGGAGACTAAAAAGACAATGCAAAGAAAAATATCAGATTTTTTTCCACCCAAGTCAATAAGTGTTTTGTTTTTCAAAAATCTTTAAATTTTGTATTAAATTTCTTTAAATTTTGTTAATGTTTTTGTTTCTTTGATCTTTATTAAGTGTATGCATATATACATATCTATGCTAATAAAATAAATTCTTATAACCTTAATTTTGTTGATATGGTGTTTTTTTTTTCAATATAGTGCAACAGGAAATTCCTTTAACACGAAAAAATATTTGTCCCTTCAGTTTCGTCTTAAGCGATTTTCGTTGTAAAAAGGGTTAAATTTTTTCTTCAGTCGAGCTAGTTAACTTTTGAATTTTATTCAAGAAATGTCTTTACAATAAGCCATTTGCATCATGACATTACAATTCCGCTAGAAACATCTGCAACTATAGAACTATATATATAGTAATACTATTTTATTAACTTAAGAAAATTAGTTATTCTTTATTTCTGATTTGTACTGGAATTGTATATAAAAAACAAATGTTTGTTAAATTTTATATATCTGTATTAATTTTTTTATACAAGGGGTGATCAAATGAAAAGGTACGAAACGACATAAAAATGAAACAGTTAAATATTTGCATATTCCGCCAAGGGAGAATGTAGCGAGACATCTCGGGAGGCCATTAGAGACTCTGACTGGGATCGGATCATGCGTGGGTGCCCGCATGCGCAGGAGAGAGCAAAGGCTCTTATAAAAAGCGGCGTCCAAATGATGCGAGCACAGAATTACTCGAGCACAGAAAAAGCATTAACTCCGATGTGTACTGTGAGACACTCCGACGCCTACGCAGGTCCATCAAGAACAAAAGACCGGTGCTGCTCACGGAGGGTGTGGTTCAGCTCCATGATAACGTGCGTCCACACGTCTCCAGAGTCACACAAATGGAACTGGACAAGTTCCAATGGGAGACGTTGGACCATCCGTCCTACAGTCTGGACATGTCACCCTGCGATTTCCATGTGTTTGGTCCACTGAAGAAACACCTGAAAGGAAAGCGCTTCAACTCGGACGACGTACTCAAGGACACTGTGAAGGACTGGGTCTCGTCACAGCCACAGGAATTCTGGGAACAAGGAATCCTGCGGCTTGTTCATCAGTGGGATCGTTGTGCTCAGGCCTATGGTGTATATTTTGAATAAAGTCTATATTTGTACCCACCGTGTCGTTTCGTACCTTTTCATTTGATCCCCCCTTGTATATTTGTATTAAATTCTGTTTTTGTATTGTTTGAATGGCAAAATATCTTTTGCAAAATATCGCAACATTTTTTTTTTGTATTTTAATGAGGATATTGTAAAACAATTGCTGTTATGGAATTAAAAAAGGAAATCCAATAGTATATATATAAGAAAAGAAATTATTATTTATGAAAAATAAGAGTACAAATCATTATAGAATTAAACATTTTTTTGAAAAATAATTATGTTCATAATTAATTAGTATTAACTTTTATCTTCACATTTTTAATAAAAATGTATGTTTTCGTGTTTCTTTTCAATCACCAGCAAAGAAAAAAATATTTTTTAAAAATATCTTTGAAAAACACACACATTTGAATGCATTTTTCTTAAAATTCATTAATTATAACTGATTTGATTTTTCGTTTTATTTTTGCATATCTTTTTCTTTACATTAATTATATTCTTTTTTAAAGTATTAATAAACATATTCTAATTTGAGGATATCTAAGGACTAAAATAATAATAGCATGCTAATAAAATAATTATTTGATAATTAGGTTTTGGAATTATTTTTCAGCATTTATTCTTTAAAATATAAAAATATTTATCGCAATAAACAATAAATATTTTTTGACATATAGGCTTTAAATAAGGATCCCATTAATTAAGCTGATAATATGCATTAGGATTTTAGCATTTCAGCAATTATATTGTTTTACATTAAAGCTTCTATTGCTCTTCAAATATTTTTTTTGCTTTATAATTTCAGTTTTTTGTTGCAATTTTCAAATAAATTACTAAATGAAAACAATTTAAATACCTTTAAAAATTTTAAGAAAAATTTCATGGATAATTTATTAAATTCTAAATATTGCATACACAAAAATACTTAGATAATGTACACAGAAATGTAATGATCTCAATCAACAGTTCGACGTACAGAATATTTAACATACATTGATACTTTTAGCGTAATGTTACTGATAGTGGAAAGCCATATTCATCAAAAACTGCTTCTTGAAGTACGAGTAATAAAAAATAATTAAATTTCAATAATTATCATAATTTTAAATTACTTGATTTTCATACCATTATATTAATTAAAGTACCTTAAAATTCGGCGTATCACGCGCACTACCGTATAACGTGTGTACCTATACTTTCAAGCGGTTTTTTTTCTTACTTTCTGTGTTAAAAAACGCGTTATACGCCGGATTTTACGGTAATTAAATAGTTATTAACGGAAATTTTGTTATATATAAGTATACATAATGTGTACATACATATATATATATGAATCCATATACTGTATTTATTCGGAGTTAACATCCCACCAATTTTAAGCCGCATCCCAAATTCTCCCCACGTTTTTGCGATTAAAAAATAGTCTAAAATGGTTTAATGATATCTAATATTTACGAAATTTAAAAACATGAAGTGAGAACTAATAAAAAGTGAATAATTAATTTATTTTATCAGTAATAAAAACTTTTAAATACATATATCAATTGTCATTGCTTTAATCTTCAGGGTATCATTTTCAATTTCCCTATCCAAGGACCTTATTCGATTCAATTCTAAGCCACACCTAATTTTCTGTAACATTAGCAATGTATCAAAATGGAAGCTTATATTCGAATAAATTAAGTATATTTATTTTGTCCGAATTATTTTATTGAATTAAAAGTAAAGAAAATTTCCACGAAAATAAAATATTTTGTAAAATGAAAAATATTCACTGTACTTTAATATATATTTCTATTGTTAATTAATTAATTTAGCTCCGTCAATAATGATATAAGATAAGTTTTTAATAGTTAAATATGACACATAGTCCAAGGATTCCAAATATATCTATCCAGATATATTTGGAAAATAGTAAATTCCTTTCCATAACAAGTAGTTCTTATTGATTTTAAAATCAATAAATCACTATCAATAACTTCTATAACTTTCAATCTTTCTTTTTGTATACTTCAATAAAAAAATTCGGACCAAGTTAGAACTCTATGCTTAAATCTATCTAATATTTTTATACGTATAAAGTTCAATCTAAACTCTTTATTAAATGCCCATCATACAGTTTGACAAAAGCATCATTGTATTATGACTGATTATACAGCTTCCCACAAAAGGTTATCTGATTAGCTGTCATGTTGTCCGATCTATGACAGACTCTCCCACAAAGAAGGTACATAAACTTTCTTAACAAGATTCGATCGCAGTAAGGAGGAGAGGTTATTTTTATCACATTGTATTGACAATCGTGACGGTATAACGAGGAAATGGGACTATAAAATACTGATAGACCGAAATACAGTGATTGCGTCATTATTTGGATGCAAAGAACATAAACTTTGCTATAAATGCATATAGAATTTGATTTACGAGGGAGAAAAAGAGATTTTTACGTTTCGACGACACGTTTATGCGATTTTTTTACTATCGATATTGCACATTTTTTACTAATAAATATCGGCAAATTTTAGAAAGAATTTTTAGTTTTTTGAGGTTGTTTTTGATAAAATATATCCTTGCTTATTATTGTTCTTGTATAAAATCCTGATGTACTTTTAATGAACTTAAATAAATGAGATAAATGTTTGGAATAATAACGATTACCATTAATGTAAAAGCGCAATGCTTCATAATGAAAAATCCAAAATGAGTTTCTTTTCTGCACGCACAGAATCAAATAACAATTAATTCTATTGGAAGTGAAATGAGGAATAACTAATTTATTTGTTTTTAAGACTTAACTGGTTATTAACTGTAAGAATTTAATTCTAAACGTTGTTCCTAATTTATGCTTACAGTTTCAGAGATGCACGTAAGCTGAGAAAAAATTTATATAAAAAAAAATTAATACTTTTATTATAGCGAAGTGTGCTTTAAATATTTTATCAGTTTTTTTTTTTTCTTTTTAAGTATATCCTCTAGTTATCTCTTTTAGTTTTATGCAGTGCATGATGAAAGAAAATGAATTAAAATTTTTACCAAATACAAACTCTAAAATTCTAGTAAAATTGTTTTTTCTTTGAATGGAAAAATTAATAAATCTCTCTAATTTATATGGTAATTAATTACTATATATTTATATTTTAATATGTTATAATATATTCAAACAATTCACACACACGTTAAGCTTTCCATTAATTTTAATATATTATTCACTGAAAAAACTCTTGAAACTGTTATTATTGGTAAGTGTTATTCAAGTAACTTTATTCATCTGCATACTTTCAAATTAAAAATAATTATGTATTCATATATTTCACATCGCAGTTTTTCGCAGTATGTCAAATTACAAAATATAATTAATACTGAGGTTTATTAAATATAATTAACATAATTATAACATTATATAATAATATAATTATTACTCACATTATTTATGATGCAAAAAGATAATACCAATGTTCCTTTGGATAAAAAATTTTGTAATTATAAGTTTTCTTTCTTGAAATTTTGCTTGAATATTATGTCAAAGTAAAATAAATTCTGCGCATATTATGCAAGATACTATTCTACAATAATTGGTTATAACCTATATATAGATCAGAAAGTTTTAAAAAGTAATTTATAGACAAGCACTGGAAATCCTTTTTGGTATCTAACAATGTAAATATTATAAAAAGTAAAAATAAGCGAAAAAGTTAGTTTTTTATATTTAAGGAAAGTTTTGCCATTCAAAAAAATAAATTTCATTAATAACAAATATTTCCTATGAATAATGTTAGTACTATATTTTTTTTAATCATGATAAAGATTTTATATGAAGTCTAATGACTAGACTAAATTTATTACTTTCAAATATTGCTAGTTTTCTATATCGAAAAAATTAATAATATATTCTTTCACTTACCGTGTTTGAAAAATTGTCACAGAATCCTTTGCCAGAGCAAAGTGTTTGGTCTTTATTTTTCATGCATTCATGTTCTTGAACTTTAATTTGTAGGCTCCAGACTACATCGCACCCATCATCTCGAGAAACTTTCACTAAAAATAAAACTTAAAATTATTTCGCATAATTTATAAAGCTGTATTTTTGTATTGTATCTTATATAAATGTCTTATACTCAAGATTTTTAAAATGAATATTTCATAAAAACTACATTAAATTTTTATGCAAAACTTGGAGTGTTTTTTATTTAAAATTTGATTAATAAAATTCATCTCACGAAAGTAACTTTTAGTGAAAGTCTAAGTTATATTATTTAAAAGCAAAGAAAGTTCATTTAAAAGCAAAAATGACATTAGAAACTCTTTTTCTATAAAAGTTTTAATGTTTCAATTGAAGTACAAAAATTTAGAACAAATTATATCATTACAGTTATTGTTTAATATGTTCAGAAATTCGATAAACTAATATTCGCTATTACTGAATTGATGTTGAGTAAGTTTTCATTTAAATGAGAATAGATTTTTTAAAACTCTTTATACATTAACATGATTATTCAAGAAATTTAAGAATATTTAAATGAAAGCACATATTCAATATTAAAAATTCCATCCGAAATATACTTAAGTCCAGGGAGTGTAAATGCATTATTAAATTTACTGTTATGGAAGATATTTCTTTTCTGTAACGAAAAAATAACTCTTTAATTCTTAAGAAATATTTAAGTTGAAAAATATTCTGCAATTTGAAAAAGAATTATAATTGCCGATATTCTTTCTCTTTTTATTGAAACATAAGAAGATATGTCCTAGAGTTTCCGACTGTTCATAAATGTAAGGCTAAATCAAACGAAAATTACATATATATATAAATCTTTAAATCTAGACTATATTGATTTGAATGCAAAATTCAACGAATATTTCTGTGGTAAGTCCTTTTTCTCCAATTTCTGTAAATACCTTTCTATTCGTTTTAATTAGACATTTGTGAGTTGTTAGATCTTCGAAAAATATTGAGAAATATTTTCAGAATTTGTTGGCAAAGTAGGATTCTAGAATATCATTCGCAATATTTTGCAATAAAATAGATATACTTGTCTAGCTTTAAAGTGGAAAGTTGAATTTCCATATAATTAATACTACATTCATGATTCTAAAATGATCAGAAAACCAGTTTATGTTTTCGATTTAAGACAACACACACAGTACCCGTTTTCAAAAAAAAAATTTACAGACAGTAAGAGTAAAAATAATTTCTTTTATATTCAGATCATATTACTATAAGTTGATTCTGAAAGTAAAAATTCAGCTTGATTAGTTATTATTTTAAAATTTTAAAAAAATTAAGAGTTTTTGAACTTTTTAAACTATTATAAAATGTTAAATTTTTATAATTTTTTAGTCATTTTAAGTGATTTATGTTTCTTAAATTATTGCGAACAACAGTTAGTATGAATTTGAAAATCTGCTCCCTTGTTGATTTTTAATAGTTATTTTTCTAGCTAAATCTGGAAAAAACACGAAATTTTTAAAATGTTAATTATAGATTTTTTTAAAAAAATAACTTGAGATCTCGAACCTAAATCTATATCTACTTTTATAGAACATGCGTTTAAGAGTATATACAAAAAAGTTAAATACTCTATGTTGAACAGGAAAAAGAGCCTTATGGATTAGATCTTCAAAATTAAAAGTCTGAGAAAAACATATTTCAAGTTTGTAAAATCATAAAGGGAAATCTAATAATGCCTGTAAAGTTCTAATTTTTTAATATGTTTTTTTTTCAATTTAAGTTCTACATTAAATCTTACTTTAATTAAATATGACTGAAAATATTTTTCAAGATATATTTTTGCATAATATTGATAGCATTTGTTACAGCAGTAGATTATTCAGCATAATCTTAACACAATAATTTCACAAAAGTTTTGAAACACAAAGCATTTATGTATAAAATAATAGGGGTCCTAACTTAAGCTAAAAATCACCAAGTTTGTACGTATACATTTTTTTTTTCAGTTCTAAATTGCGGCAATTTAGCAAGTTTGAGTTTTTGTTACGCAACTTTAAAATACTAAAATATAGTGCTACAATATGTTTATTATAATGTACTTTGGAACATCATGGAAATATTCAGCTTCATCTGAAATACTGTAATTCAGAATACTGGTATTAGGAAGTCTCATGGCAGTATCAGCTGGCTGATTTTTAGATGCATCATTTTCAATAGTATTCCCTCTGCACGAAATATTGTTTCTCATAGCAACCTGAAAACTTTTTAGGCATTGCATTTCCTCAACAAGTTAAAATTTAAGTTAAAACTTATTCGTTATATAAACTATTTTTAAAGAAAAATTGTGGCCTTGAAATCAATCTTAATTAAGTAACCATGAGAACTCAAAACATAATCAAGCAGAAATGATTTTAGTAATGACATTTGATTTTAATATCCAGAGCTCATTGTGCTCAAAAATATGTTTCATTAATTCAATTTAAATAAGGAACAATGTTTTAAAATGAATTCGAAACCAAAACATAAGCATAGAAAACTTCAAATCCTTGAAAACAAATTTGTTATCAGATTTGAAATTTAGTGGTAAGCTTCCCAATGAGATACACCACAAGAAAACACACAAAACAATTTATTTTTTTGAAATTTGCAGGTGGGAGGGCACCTTAAATTAAAATCAAACACAAATTGGATTAAAGAATATCATACTTATGTTCTTCAGAACTGAAGAACGAAAAAAGAGTAGAAGTTAAAGAATCATCAAACTACAGAAATAATAATTATTTACAAAATCATAATTAATTGAAAGGTAATTTATTTCCAAATCCAATTACTTCAAAACAAATAAATTTATTGATACATTTTACATAATTTTGCTGATATTCTCTTATTAAATAAATAAATCGTTTTTCTCAGAAGAAGCTTTCAATCTTCTCGTAAATGAAGAATGAAAAATAGAAACAAAGCAATATAATCCTGTCTGTAGCTTGCTTGTTTAACGAGATTAAAATGTATGTCTGAAACTTTTATTTTAAATTCATCGTGCTACGATTTAAAAAAAATATGAGTACATTTGAAACTCTTCTCATTAATTCACTGAAATTCTAAGCTTGTTTCCTTCTGTAATATTAAAATTGTTCAAAAATTTTTATACCATTGAGAATTATTATTATTATATTCTTAGAATAATGATTGTCTGAAATACAGATTGTTATTTGCTTCGAAAAACAGCAATGTTATTACATTACTTGTTTACTACAAACTAAGAAATTTTCTATATTAGTATTTTTGCTTATTAATATTTATTTGATTACCAAAATAGAATATTGCCAGTTTTTGATTTTAAAGTCATATAATACAAAAAATTATATTATAGATAATAATAAAAAGGAAAACTTTAATTATTTCCTTTTTATAAAGTATACTTAACATATCTTGTGAGAGCCCTAGAATTAAATATGTTCGTTATTATAATTTTTTAACATTATTCAGAAGAAGTAGAATTATAAAGAATTATTAATAATTTGACTGCCTCGTAGTTTTATGCTTGTAACATGCGTAAAATTAGAAATATTTTTTTAAAAAATCCATCATTAAATTTATTAGTTAGTGAATAATATTTTCAGAATTTGGGGAAGGAGGTGTTCTAAGACTCAAAATTCTCAACAAACTATACTCTTCTGTGCATTCAGTACTCTGCAAAGATATATAAAAAGGATTCAAATTTTGAATTAAAATGTCAGAGTTCTTTACACTTTCGAAATCTCTTTAGTTCAAAATATGTCAAATAAGTCAATTAAAGAAAGAAATATCTTGAAGCTTTCAAAAAATAAATTGTTATGCAAATTAATTTCAAAACTGAAAAATTTGTCTGCATTTTGAGTTAATTTTTGAATTCTTGTTTACATATAAATTGCGGTAATGCATAATTCGATAAAAAATGCATAATATTTTATATTACGTTTGCTTCAATCTATTTTAAGAAAAATATTTCTTTGTTTTTATTATTTCTGAAAATTTAAGTTCATTTTTGATTTAGGTAAACACGAACAATGACGTAAACATCAAAGGTTTTTTTTCCCCTGTTTTTAAATATTTTGCAGATAATTTTTTTTTTATAATGCAGTTGTTGTTTCTTTTTTTTTCCACATGTATGAATAACGACTGATTTCACATCTTGTCTATTCGAAACGATGGAGGGATCACTATATACTGTTAAAGCAGTTTCTAACGATGCAGAATAATCGTCTCACAATTACAGCGTATAGACCAGATTGCATTCAGCCGCTACGAAAAGAATCTGATTTTTCTCGTCAAATCAAATGTTTTCATCTGTGGCGACCTAAATTCAACTCATAAAAATTAAAACAACACTCGATAAAATAGTTTTTGCTCCACTCTTAAGAAAAATTTTAGGATTTTTGAACCCCTTCTCCCTTTCTCTCTCTCGCTCACTCGCTCTCTTTCGCTTATATACATACAACCTTTGATCACCTTCTCCTCGATTTCAATGCTAAAGTCAGTCTTAAAACTCGCATCCAGAGATGTAATTTTCTAGAAATCCAGTTTTGCATTCTGAATTCCCCAAGCTTTTTAGTAAGGTAGAGCAATTTTTCCTATATAAATAAAATCCATAGCAATTTTATGGCCAGAAACAAGCATACTTTGGAGACTTTTCTCACTTATAATAAAGCATTTTCCTAACATTCTTCCTCCCTAAATTACACTTTAACAATTATAAAGCTGTAGCTCTTATTGAAAAACTGAAAGTTATAGCAAACAAGCTTCAAAATAAATTCGTTACGTAAACAACACTACATGTTCTCCACGTCGGGGTTCCCGTATTCGCACACCTGTCTTAACTTTTGAAGTTCGAAATCCCCACATTAGTTTGGTGTGGAAGTTTGAAAGGAGTTTACTCAGGAGAGGAGAGGGTGCTTAGGTAAGAGTGACAAACTCAGGTTTCCGTAGTTCAAATTTATATGATCTATCCGCAAAAAATGAAATAAAAAGTAAAAAAGAAATCCATTAAAGGATTTCCTGCGAGAAAAATGGTTCATTTATCTAAAATAAAAAGGGTAGGGAGAAAAAGTATCATCAGGAAAAAAAATAGAGTTATTCAATTAAATGATTAATCTGAGCTAGTGTTCTGAGACAATCTTTGTTTTATTCTTGTTGTTATTGTTTTTTTCTTTTCTTTGTTCTTGTTCTAACTGTGCATCTGTATTGTAGATATGCATTGTAAATTTTGTCTTTGTAAGCTGATTTGTATGCTATTTTTTCTGTATTTTTCTTAAGCTTTGTATTTTTAATTCACAAATGTATTTTGAAATTTTGTTATTCCTCAAGTTATGTTAAAACTTACCTATAGTTTATAACTGTATTTTAAATTGTGCCATAGTGTACGTAAACGAGATTTTCAGAATAAATGCTGAGTGCGAGAACGATTTTCTTTTTTTTTCCAAAAAGAAGAGTTGTTTGTAACTCTAAACTCTTTTGGAGGAGCTCAATCCTCTGTAGTCATTCCACCAATAACTCTTCTATTTCTCTATGATGCGACAATAGCAACTAGCAAAATTATTTTATAAACCGTCACCAAATTATTTCGATTTGGACTTAATTACGATCAGAGTAATTCAATAATACATACAAAGTTTAACTTTAAAGATAACCTAGGTTTGATTTATCTAAAAAAATAAAATCTTTAAGAATCTTAACTCTAAATCAATATGATTTTAATGAAAATGGAAAGGTTAAATTTTCGAAAACAAATTTAAGTCAAAATTTTCTCCAAGATTTATGCAAACTTCCTACAAATTTAAGTCCCCTTCACTTAGGAAATAATATTTATGTTGTTGAAACAAATATCCCGAAATCTTGCTTTTGTCGTCTTCTCACTATTTTTCTCATTATTTGTCACCCAATATGCAGGGTGGTGACCAAGGTGACCAGGGTGATATTAGGGAACATGGGAATGACAAATCATTGTTGAACACGGGACCAGAAATCACGTTTAGTAGGAGTAATTCGCAAACCAGTTGCAAGGATATGCATTCGTTCGGCCAAACTTCTCGTCTGGCTCATCGTCCTTCCTACGGCTTCTATAATCACGATTTTTACCGACTAAACATGATTTGCGACCCCCTATTCTATGCCTACTATCTAACAGCCCTTTTGAATTTATCGGTTGAATTAGGCAACTCTGTATATAAATTAAAGATGTTCTTAAAGTCTGTCAACTTGTAGATTTAAAAAAAAATCAACCACCCTTGACTTTACGTCAACATTTATGGAGAGAACATTCTGCAATTATTTTCAATATTCTATTAGACCATGACAGCCAAGTGGTCATGGTCACAAACTGGACATTGATGTTATTTTTGACGAGTCGGAAGTTCCATTATTAAAAAATCGCTGAGTGGTGGCACTGATGCCCATTATATATCTCGAGGCTTAAAGCTGTCATGTTTGGAATGGTATGGAAGCTTATAGAGAGTTGCCCTGAGGTGTAATCTGATTCCATTCAATATTTTGAAGTCTGTCGCTGATACTTTTATTTCGTTCATAATTGTGACAATAATCACTGTGTAAACAATTAATCCTTAAGTCCAAAATTCTCTTACTTAAATTTTCTGTTAAAATCGATTTAAATATATGGAACTAGTAACAGAATACCTTATTAGTAAAATAAACTTTTGTTTATGAAGCCATGATTCTAAACGTTTACTATCTTACTTTGGATAAATATAACGTTTTTCGTTATATTTCCAAATAAAACGATTCATCGGGACACGTCGCACAAAAAGGTTTATTTTCCAAATACAACAATCTCATCTTAATTTCTGTTGTCTTATGAGTTATAGAAGTTTCGTATTCGAATACTTTTATCCCATGCATATTACATGCCTCACAAAAATTAATGAAAGTTCTTTTGGACATTTACATAATAAAACTATTTACCTATAAACTCATCTAGAAATATCGATGTGAAATTTTTATACTAGGGAAATTTATGGTGATAGCTTTAGTTAAACCGTTTTCTTTGATGCATGAATCAAGCATGCAGTGGCGTATACCAGGGCTAAGTTAAGGAGCTCTACCACCCCTCCCGAAGACATGCGGATTTTTTTTACAGTACAGATGTCTAATTGGAGCTTTAGCTTACATGTTTCTTAGAATGTAAGCCCACATAAGTTAGGTCTGTGTGCACTACTGCAAACATGCTGATTTGAAAAAAAGATTCAGGCATTTATATTAATATTATGAGAAACATTTATATGACTTTTGATAAAACTTCTCCTAGTTTTAGAAATGCTGTACTAAATGTCAATTTTTATTATAGTACTCATAACTAGCCATTCTCTCCTTATTAGATTTTATAGTTTTCTTTGCAATCTTATAACAGGGGGATCCTTTTTTTTAAATGTAAACGTTAGAAATAATACATTGCAGAAGTCATTATGCATGGAAAGAAATAGGATACAAATCTCAACACCACCAATTTACTTACCAAACAAGTTTATTTCTCCTGGGTGTAGAATTGCATCTTCTAATGTAACATTCTTTGCTTCTGAGGTCATAACAATCTTCTGGTTTTCAAAATCGCATTTCAGCGATGACTCCTGCTTGCTCAGAACTACAAGTCGTGTAGTATAGTTATCATTCGTTTCCTCTATGTCAATCATGATCCTGAAACACAAATTATAATATTAGTTAAATATCAATGTTCCGAAAATTAAGCAACATTACTTATCACAAGAAGCAATGGTATCTAATATGCGATAATTAATATTATTTTAATAACTAATGAGGGAATATTTTAAAAAATTATAATTGTTTTACAGATTTCTGTAAATTAGAAATCTCATTAGTAATATCATTTATAAGCACACATCTCCAATCAAAAAAATTTTAACTCTAATATAATCTTCACAAATAGTCTTCACAATTCTTGCTAATTCTCTCATTTATTCCTCTAACTAATTCATAAAGCTTATTTCATAGAATATTTGGTGTTTCTCTGTGAAAAAAATGTGTCGATTCGGCAATTAAGATAAGTAAAGCTGCCATAAAGGAAAGAGAAAAAGTACAAGTGAAACTTTCAGTGATATGAAATTCAATACCAATAACTGAATTATATCTGGAAAATACTACAGAAGGAGACAAAAATGTGCCCTTGAAAGTTCCTTTTCCTTTTGGTTCCTGAATTTATTATAACAGGTAATGAAAAATATATAATATTTATAAAACTTGAAACTTATTTAGTTGAAGCAACAATCAGATTAACGAATTTCGAACAATTTCTAATTATTGTTAGAAATAAATATCCACTAAAATAATGAATAAATTAACCTTAAAAATTTTTTACCCAACCAGCTGTAGTTTAATTTTCAATTATAAAATATTTTCGTATTCAATCAAAATTTGCTGTTAATAATTTAATGCTAAAAGTTTTAAGAGTTTTACAAGTTTTAAGAAGACGCGATGAAAATCTATTAAACAAAATTTCTTCAGAAGAGCGCATAAAGTTTAGCAATAAAGAATAAGAAATTTTAGTAATTAACTGTATTACAACAATCTTGAGATTGTAAATCAAGCTCACTTTTTTATTCCATAAGAAATCATGATTAAAAATGTTTACTTGTAAAGGCTTATTTTCAAATTCAATATCCATGACCTTTTCTTTATTCCTTTTTATTTTATGAACATTCATTGTAACTTATCGAAGTAACTCGAATATGAGACTTCTTAGCACTACACCGTTTAATATAAAAATATTTTATGAAAAATATTAATTATTGTACATAAATCATTTTTAAAAATTAATACCTGTATGATTTTGACTTTTTAAAATTACGCGTCAATAATGTGGAATTTAAAATTTATTTCAAGTGTAGTGAAGGAGTAAATTATTTTTCTTTATATTCGATGCTAACCACATCTTCACATTTCTTTCTGAGTTAAACTTAAGCTGTATTGGGTTTAAAGTTACTAGATTCAAAACAATTCAGATCAGGGGAGCAACTTAATCTTTCGTTTTCCGAATTTATGTTCTTCAAATATCTAAATGTTGGACCTAATTCTTAGAAAGAAATGCCATCATATGAACAAGAAAATACTTCATGTAATCACCTTGTAAGCATATATCTTACAAATCTTCTGACAGAACTTGGATACTTTGAGCTTACACTAATCTCCGGATACAAAAAGCAAAGTTCATGAATTAAAAATGAGTTCAGCAGGAAGGAATCAAGGGGGAATTCAAGTTGTCGAGAACTATTCATTCAATCATCAGGCTACAACGTTGCTTTTAATTGTCAGATAAATATTCTGCTTATAAGAATTAATTCAATGCACATATAACTTATCTATACAAAATAGAAAAAATGTATAATTTACTAATGGGTAAATCTTTCTTCCAACCAATATTTATAAAGAATATTTTTTTATCTTGACAAAAGCCCTTAACATCTTCCATGTTCCACATTTGTGTGCTCTGTATCCACAAGGTTGTAATTCAATTTACAGTGAAATAAGTTGAACGCGAAAAATCTTAAGGCGAAATATCGTTTAACACTAAATAACGATCCTGTCAAACTGCTATATATTTTCATGCATTTAAACAGGATCGGGCTGCTCTATTGTATCATCGGAAGAATTCATTGCAGTGGATTATGATAATGGGTGTACAGCCCCAATTATGGCTGACAAAAATATTTTGAAGTTTGCTTAAAGCTCAGAAGATTACAGTGAAGTAGATTCCGAAGATGAAAATAAAATGGATGATGTAGCTCTTGTTACCACATCATCTGAAATGGGGAATGTCATGAAATGTATGCGCAGTTATTTAGATGCTCATTCCAGTGGTAAAATGAATAACAAAATGGACTATATCGAACAATCTGTTGACAATTTGATGCGAAAAAATGCAATGCAAAGAAAAATATCCGATTATGTTCCAAAAACTCAATAAATGCTTTGTTTTTCAAAACCTTGAATTTTTTATAATTATTTTAATGTGAATGTTTTTGTTTCATAGATTTTTGGTGAATACATGCTTTTTCCATGTCAACAGAAATAAAATGTGCTCTCTAATAAGATTAATTTTGTTGATACATTTTTTTGCAATATCCTGTAAGACGAAATTCTTTTAACACAAAAAAATATTTCAGTCACTTCAGTTTCATGTTAAACGATTTTCACTGCATTCGAATCGAAAAAAAATAATTGTTACATTTTATTTAGAGACGGTAAGCAAACATTTTTGAAATCCTTTTAGAGGCACAGCAATTAATTTACCGTTTCCTGTATCCAAAAAAGTGACAAGGAGAAAGCTAGTATTTGCAGCCCCGGGATCCCGGGATCCCAAGATTAAAAAAACTAATCCCGGGATTTAATTTTTGTCTGAATTCTATTTTGAATTTTTTTTCAAAGAATTGTGAATCTGGTATTACATTTAATGTATCTTATTTACTTTTTTGTACTGTATACGTTTAATGTTAGTTTTCTTACGTGTTGAACCTTGAAGGGTTCGAGGTGGGTGTGTATTTTAAACCATGAAATTTGATATGTTTTCTCTTATTTTCTTCTGTAACTTTCTCCCCATCGCGAGTGGGATCCAGAAAACGAACATTTCCCCTGCCCTCAGGATGTCCGATGTCAGCTAACTTGGACAGAGGTATTTAGAATTTTTGGAAGATATCTAGTAGGGTTTTCAGCCCCGGGGTCCCGGAATTCCGAAACCCCGGGATCCCAGTGTTTTTTTCAATCCCGAAATCCCGAGATTAAAATAACTAATTCTGGGATTTAATTTTTGTCTAAACTATATTTAAAAAAAATTTTCTCATAAAAATTGCTGTATTTTTATAAGTTTATTTACAAAAACACAAGAAATAAAAAAATGCTTTTTTAAAAAAAAATTTCATTTTGTACTATTTTTTTTATGATGAATAAATTTTTTATTTGTTTCATTAAAATAATATTAAATCAATTTTTAATTATATTTTCAGTTTTATTCTGCAATTTTAACTATGCTAATATGTAAGTATTTTTAATAAATAGTCCAGTCCTAATCCCGGGATCCCGGGATTAAGATAATATAATCCCGAAATTCCGGGATTGAAAATATGACACGGGATTGCAAACCCTAGAGAAAGCCAAATTAAAAAGAAGCTTACACATACGACCAAGATCTTGCAATTGATAAATTTATGAAGTTTCTATTGGGAGTTTAAATCTTTGATTACTGCTTTCGTTTGGTTACAGTGAAAGTCATACAAAAAAATGAGATAAAAATAGCACAGTTTATGATCTAGCAAATTTATTTTTCTAATCATAGAACAATAATATGACAAATGTAGCGATTTTTACTTTTGTCTTAAATAATTATTTAAAATTAAACCATTTTCAATAATTTTTATTATTTTTTTAATATCCAATTTAACCTTATCCATGCATGAACTTATAGGATAATAGTTCAATACTTAATAATTTTTATTCAATTTTAAAAATAAGAATGTTTGTAATGTA
>BMAO01021488.1:0-64593 GCA_019973975.1 Trichonephila clavata
AATTTCACTCATGATATGGAAAAGGTTAAGGAAAGTTAAATCTCAACATATTGTGTAGATCTTTACATGTGATTCGTATAAAATTTTGCAATAGATAATACATTCCAATAATGATTTTTTCTTACTTTAATTAAATAAATGTATTTTCTTATTAAGAATAGTGTTATTAACCTTGGTTGGATCCTAGCAGGGCCACCCTTCTTTTACAAGAAACACCTCCAGAAAATTTGTATTTCTATTATTATTCTCACAATCATTTAAAAATTTAGCCAAACAATTTACCTCATATATTTACGCTAATTTTTCATAACAATCAATAGAACTTTCGATTTAACGACAAGAAAAAGTTTTACACTCACGAGATCCGCCAAGGGGCAATCACCCAGCAGGACTAAAAAATAATGAATCTACTACAATGGTAAATACTGGAAATTTTAAAACGTATTATTAAAACATTATAAATAATCAAAGCATAAAATTTTTACATTCACGTGATCGGAGAATCGAGCTTTTACACGGCAGAAGCTAGAAAGTAATGAACGGAAAATGTTAATTACATCAAATCAAAGCACAAAATAAAATAAAATATAAAAGAGTAAAATAATAATTCAAAATTATGAATCAAAGTTTTTAGTTGTTCACATAAGTTAGAAATTCCATAAATCAGTAAATATGTTAAAATGATGGAAAACTTAACAGGAAATTGATACAATATAAAAACTGCAAAAAAATGTAACAATCAAACATTATAATTCAAAGTTATAAAATACCTAATCAATAAATCTCCCCGCTAGAATTTCATATACGAACCTTTCAGCACGAGCGCTATAGCAAGAATGATTTTAGTAGGTTCAATTAAGCCAACGATGAACTTGGAGATTTTCAAAAAGAGGCCAAAAATATAAAGTAACCCATCCTTGTTTGTAGATTATAGGAATAGGTGCTGCCAACGAAATTGCGCATTACACGTCGGCCTTGTTTGTTCCTTTTATCTGTCACTATCCGTGTTTGATTCGACTGAGTATTTTGGCGGAATTTTCCGATTTGCATCTACTTTCAAAAACAAATCAAAGAAGGTGTTCCAAAAGAAATTTCGACTGAAATGTGTGCACTTTTTAATTATTTCATTTTCAATATTTTTTTTTGTTTTTATCAAATACGCTGACGATTTTTAAAGTTTTAAAAAGAGTCTGAAATATTTTCTGAGCATTTCGAATTCGAAGAATTTTAATTTTGCAAACATACACAGATCAGGGTACCACTTCTGTGATCTATTCTGAATGCTCTGTATTTGTTATGTAGTTGATTACCTACGTTTATTTTTCAATGGGGTCGATTCATCACTAGAGGGCGCTGCGATCGTGGCCATCATCACGTGATTAACAACGTGCGATCATGTAAACAAATAACAGTTGACTGTATGACACTTGTGGTTGCGCGCTAACTTCGAATTTTCAAACATTATTATTTTATATTTAAATTCTTTTTAGTACTTCAAAATAGTTTTAATATATTTTCTACTTTTTTAGTTTTTCTATTGTGACCAAATATATATATAGTTTTAGTTTATAGTATTAGATTTAAGTTTATTTTATACTTCTATCCTTTGGCTTCGAATTTTTGTATACTTTTAGGTTTAGTAATTATTTTTTTATTAGTGCCAGCCATATTGTGATTATAAAATTATGCAACGCTCTTTTGAACAAATTGCTTCTTCAAATTGGATAAATCTACTAATATCGCAAATCATCATGTAAGCGAGTTTTTCCTAGAAAAATTCGTGCAGACTGTAAATAGGGAGTGGCTCGCCAAAACAAAACATTGTTTTGTCTACAATGTCTGTCAGCAAGAGCGATTAGTTAATACTTCGGCTGTTGAATAGGACCAAAGACTGTTAATCAATTTATTATGATGATTGTGGATAGTAAGAGATTCCATGAAAAAGTATAACCGTTACCTGAATATATTGCTTATGTATTTCTAGACACTGTTAGTTGTGTCTGAGTGCTGTGAAGACCTCCTGGGATTTCGTAAATTCTAGTGTTGTGGCATTCCTAAGGATTGTTTTAAGTTTTCATTGCTCCTGACCCATTCTTTGTAAGCGCAGGTATTTATTTCTTACCGAATTTGTGACATTGATTATATTTTTTTTACATAGAAACTTCTTGTAATTACAAAAAAGCTTGTGAATTTAACTGTTATTTTCTAATATTCATATAAAGTTTCCTTTTTGCTGTTCTTGAAAACTCATTTCAGTATTATTATTAGGACATCAAAGTTTTTAATGTTAATAATTCTTTTATTTTTTAAAATTGTAAGGAAATATTTGTTTGCTTTACATCAATTAGACAATTTATATGCAATTCAATAACTCATAAGAAATAATTTGTAATAAAGAATAATCCAATAAAATTTAATCATTATTCCTAAAAAATTTTTTTCTATGATTCCTTTCTTTAACTTAATAGTGTAAGAGTATTTTCTTTTTTAAACTTTGAAGACAGTCTAAAGGGAAATTTCTAAAAGAAATTTCAAACCTTTGTAAATGATAATTACTAAGTAAAGTCAGACAATCAAAGCTGGCAAATGTGTTATTTCATTACAGATTCATCATATATTTCGAAAAATCTTACTATGTCTTGGGAATTTTTTTAGAACAGTTGTTTAAAAAATTGGTGTACAATAACAATGTTTCAATTTTATGTATCCATATTAATGCAAATAAAGATTGAAACTGACAAAAAAAATACTCTTTTGGAATACATCTTAAAAAAATACTCTTCATAAATACATAATGAAGCAATGTCACTGATAGTCTTTCAAAAGAATATGAAAATGCATTTTTTAAATTACAATGAATTTTTTAATTAAAAAAATAAAATTTTCACATGCTTCACTTGTATAAAATCATGTAATATTAAAATTAAATGTTGATAAATGATGTAAGTTAAATAATTTTAATTACTAATTTTAACTAGCTAACAAAAATTTAGTATGCTCCAAAATGTAAAAATTTTCATGAAAATAATTTAGCATGTTTCAAACAATTTCTAAAATTAATCCCATATTTTAGTATGATTCGTTTTTTTTTTCATGGGGACAATGATTTATATAAAAAAAATTCAAACATTTATAGGTGATAATTATTAAGACTATCAAAGTGCTAAATGTTATTATTTTACAACATATCTTTAAAGGCTTCATAATGTATTGGTACAAATCATACTATTTTAAGGCCACATAATGTGCTAAACATTTCAAAAACAATTTTGACATTTTTTTATGGCCCATATCATTGAGAAGCTTGCCACCAAATTTCAGATTTGATAATAAATTAGTTTTAAAGATATTTGAAGAGCTTAGGTTTTGGTTTCAGTTTCATTTTAAAGCAGTTTTCCACTCTTAAATTGAAAGAAAAATATTTTTGAGCCCAATCAACTCTGAAATAGTTAATTATTTCAGTTCTCATTACTAAAAGTATTTCTGCTTTTGTTTTGAGTTCTCATAGTTACTTAATTAAGATTGTTTTCAAAGCTAATTTTTGTTTTAAAAATAGTTTATATAACTTGGAAGCTTTATCATTAATTTTTCTTGGTGGTTCAAACGTTCTCAGGTTGCTGTGAAAAACAATATTTTGAAGAGATGGAACACTACTCAAAATGATGCATCTAAAAATCGCCCTCAGCTAATACTGCAATTAGACTTCTGATTTCAAGTATTGCAGATAAAACTGAATATTCCCATGATGTACCTAACTGCATGATAATATATTATAGTACTATATTTTAGTACTTTAAAGTTGTGCAATAAAACTCAAACTTGCTAAACTGTACCCCAATTTAAAACTGAAAAAAGTTATTTTTTACAAACCTGGTGATTTCTATGGCTAAAGTTAGTATTATTATTTTATACATAAATACTTTGCATTTCAAACAGTGTTGGTTTAAGCTCATTTCGAGCACTGGGTGCAGAAGATCTACAATTTTTAACAACAAATTCAATACTTTTTTAAACATGTCTTTGTGTAAAGTGCCTATAACATGTTGATCTACTTTTTAAAAATTATTAAGGGAATGTTTACTCAGAAAAGGTGCAATAATTTCAGAAATTCAATTTAATTATCCTCAGTTTTAAATATATTTTTCTTCTTATTGAATTACATATAAATTATAAAAGTAGTATAATTTATCTATATACAATAGATAGCTCCGAAATACAAGTTAAACTTGTAAAAAAATTTTAAAAATTCGCTTCTTTTAACATATTGGATTGAGTTAATATGAAAGTTTTTGAATAATAATAAATATTTATCCATTTATGAAAATGAATTTTATTTTTACAACACAATGAATTGCAAATAAGATAGAAAAAATTCAATACAATATATATAAAAATGAATACTTGCATAAAATTTCCATTCACAATTTCTACTGGTTATGTATCTTGACCAGGTATTGTATGTTTAGTGCATACAAACTAAAAACTTATTTGGAGAAATGTATTGACATTTCATTTTGTTTTCACTAATATGTATCTAAAGTATCTTTTTATATATATTTATACTTTAAAAAAATGGAAGATAAAAAACACATCAGAGAGAGAGAGGGGAAAAAAGATACAGAATTCTCACTCTGAAGTTTAACATGTGAAAATATATTATTAAAGATTAAAATCATTATTATACATCAACAAGTTCCCAAAGTTTATCATGAATAAACTGAGTTCCATTCTAATCAAAATAACAGTTTCTACTACTTATAAGCAAGATAATTAACTAATTATATCATTAGTTTATCAGGAAAATTCTAAATTTCAAGAAACTTTTCAGTTTTCCAAATTATACTTGAGCAAAATATTAAATTACTTCAAAGTTTGTCAAAGAAATGCTAAATCAGTACTCATACCATTCCAAAATTTGGAACTTATGTATTAAACTGTCAAATAATTTCACCTAGCAAAAACACAAGAACTTTAAAAAATTATATTATTATTACTGCGTTCAAACATGAGCAGGAACAGCTCCAGTTATTGGCTGTATTATGCAACAACATCCCACAGAATCAAATGTCTATACATGAAGCCATATTTTGTTTCATGATCCTAATTCTCAATAAATATACAATTGATCCAAGTACTCTTCTTTGGTCAATATTTGTAAGTAACTCAATGCAACAAATTTATTCAGGACTTATAAACAGGATAATATCAACATACATGTCTTTTAGACTTTTATTTATATTTATGTAAAAATAAATCTAATGATATAAAGCAAATCTAATCTATAATGATAAATCTTCTACAAATTGTGCAAATACCTATAAATTCTTATTTGTAATACATAGTAAAAAAATTTGTACATCTGTGTGATAGGTTTATACTTATTTGTTTTTCAGTCAAACTCTGAAAAATAAATATTCTGCTAATAGATACCACACAAATATATTATTATTTTTGTAAAAGAATTATGGATTCAAAAATGACTTTTTTTATTTTGATCATGTAAGAGTGAGCAGGACTTTTATATTCCATATATGGACATAAACATATTCTATTATACAAACATTTTAATTAAAAAATTTTAATGCCAATTCTCGATAAATCATATCTTTTACCTAAAATAACACAGCCAGTAAAGACTTTCAAAATGTTGCATAATTTTTTTACATATAATTTTACAAATGGTAAATGATAATTTTGACTTATAATGTTTTAAAATGGTACTTGATTAATCATCAAGTATAAACATTAATGAAGCTGTAGTAAATTAAAATATTTTTCCATTTCTATAGTGAATGCTTCTCAAAAATGTTTTTTCTTTTTCCATGTAATATTCTAAAATTATTTTTAAAAAAACTAAGTTTTTGATTTATATGTATGTATACTTGTTTTTGATACAGCATGTATGGTT
This sequence comes from Trichonephila clavata, assembly GCA_019973975.1. NCBI lineage: Eukaryota > Metazoa > Arthropoda > Arachnida > Araneae > Nephilidae > Trichonephila > Trichonephila clavata. The sequence goes on from BMAO01021488.1 coordinate 5,909, forward strand.
ACATATCAGATTTTTGCATCCTAATTTTTTGGATAATTAAATACTGAAGTACCTCTGTTAACTACTGTGAAGATGAGTAAAATAAGTAAAATTTAGATTAACTAAACATGTGTTCTATTGTGTGTGTGTTAGGACACACCTGTCCTTAATTTTACCAAAAAAATATCGATGGTTTGCAAAATATTATTTTGGGTGGACATTAAGGAATTTCAATATTTAAAACATTGAATACACTAAAAAATCTCTTGCAATGAAACCCTCTGTTAAGGTGCAAATCACTTAATGTTATTTGCAATGAATTTATTTTTCTGTACAATATCCTTCTGCTTCTATTCTGTTTTGTATAAGGCAAGCTTATCCAGGAAGGAATGGAAAGTGCTGGCCTTAATCAGAATGTAACGTTTGCTATCCCTGTATTAAAATAATTTTAAAAAAAATTTACATAATTATGCATGTATATGCAACTAATGTAAATGAAAATGAATTATGTATGTAAAATGAAAAAAACATGAAATTTAAAATGTCAGTTGTAGTATAGTAAAATTGATAATTAGAAATTTTCTTTTATCGTAATTGTTTTTTTTAATATTAGGAAAAGTTAATGCAATCAGTATTTTAAGAATATAGATAGATACGTGCTTCTCAATTTCTATATGATCTAGCTCTTCAGTATCGAACTGATTTATTCCCTGATTTCTGGAAAAATAGTGGAATATGGATCTCACAAATTATTAAAATATATTGTATGTTCTTCACCATACAGCATTATACATTTATGGATGCATATTTTTTAAAGTACATATGAACTTCATTAATTTACTTGTATTTGTAAGTGTATTGTTCTGAAAATTACAAAACAATGACTTTGCTGAGCCAGTTAAGTTTCAAAATCTTATCTATCATGCTTGTTAAATTATTGAAAATAGCTATATAAAGAGAAAAAAGAAGAAAAAATGCAGGTGAGTTCAACTGCATACTTATTCATCAGTTAGAAAATCAGAACAGGTCCCAGAAGTAGAACCCTGGTTTGTTTTTTCGTGTCTGCAAAATTGAAATGCTTTGAAGTCGACACATTTATCAACATACAGTAAAATAAAATTTCAAATGACTGCAACATAGAAAATGCAGAGATATATATTAACATTATATACACAGTTAGGAAATAAAATGAACAAAGTTATGATGATATTTCTATAAATTTAAAAGTATTTTGTATTGCTACTAAATGGATGGCAAAATTAAAGAGTGAGATTTTATTCCAATAAAATTTAACAGAACAAATTTCTTTATTAAGACAGTTCAGTTTCAAATTTTTGTCTGTAGTGCTTGTAAAATTGTCGAAAATAATCTTAAAATAACAAAACAAGTATTATAAAAAAAGTCAATTCCTTCTTAGGTAAGAAAAATTTTATTTTAGTTACTTTTTATCAAATAATTATAGTTAATATAAATATGTGTATACATATGAAGAATCACAACATTAAGTGACAATTAATTTTTATTAATTATCATTAAAATATTGCATTGCTATCCAAAACAAATGTGTTTCAAATTTCAGTTCAACTGAATGTTTTAAAATGTGAGAAAAAACCTTTTTAATTTTTGACACAAGTCGCCAAAATGGTCACTATGTCGCCAAAAATGATGCCAACATGGGTGTATTTATAATTATTAGAATAATTAGTTTTAATCAATTAATTTTTATTAATTAAATTCTGTATTGTCAACCAAAATAATCATGTATATAAAATTTTAGCTCAATCGAGCGCTTTAAAATGTATTTTACTAACGATTGAAAATTTGAACAACATAAATAAATATTGAGAAAGTGTGAACTAATAGTAGGAATTGAAAAAAAAAAACGTAGGTAATCAACTACATACTTAACAAATACAGAGCATTCAGAATAGATCACAGAAGTGGTACCCTGATCTGTGTATGTTTGCAAAATTAAAATTCTTCGAATTCGAAATGCTCAGAAAATATTTCAGACTCTTTTTAAAACTTTAAAAATCGTCAGCGTATTTGATAAAAACAAAAAAAAATTATTGAAAATGAAATAATTAAAAAGTACACACATTTCAGTCGAAATTTCTTTTGGAACAACTTCTTTCATTTGTTTTTGATAGTAGATGTAAATACGAAAATTCAGTCAAAATACTCAGTCGAATCAAACACGTGGCTATTTGTTTTGTATATCATCACGTGATTATGACGTCAGGTGTATCGAGTCCATTCCTACTATTAGTTCACACTTTCTCAATATTTATTTATCTTGTTCAAATTTTCAATCGTTAGTAAAATACATTTTAAAGCGCTCGATTGAGCTAAAATTTTATATGCATGATTATTTTGGTAGACAATACAGAATTTAATTAATAAAAATCAATTGATTAAAACTAATTATTCTAATAATTATAAATACATCCATGATGGCATCATTTTTGGCGACATAGCGACCATTTTGGCGACTTGTGTCCAAAATTAAAAAGGTTTTTTCTCACATTTTAAAACATTCAGTTGAACTGAAATTTGAAACACATTTGTTTTGGATAGCAATGCAATACTTTAATGATAATTAATAAAAATTAATTACCATTAAATGTTGTGATTCTTCATATGTATACACATATTTATATTAACTGTAATTATTTGATAAAAAGTAACTAAAATAAAATTTTTCTACCTAAGAAGGAATTGACTTATTTTTTTTATAATACTTGTTTTTGTTATTTTAAGATTATTTTCGACAATTTTACAAGCACTATAGACAAAAATTTGAAACTGAACTGTCTTAATAAAGAAATTTTTGTTCTGTTATTTTAATGGAATAAAATCTCAATCTTAAATTTTGCCATCCATTTAGTAGCAATACAAAATACTTTTTAATTTATAGAAATATCTTCATAACTTTGTTCATTTCATTTCCTAACTGTGTATATAATGTTAATATATATATCTATACAATTTCTATGTTGCAGTCATTTGAAATTGTATTGTACTGTATGTTGATAAATGTGTCGACTTCAAAGCATTTCAATTTTGCAGACACGAAAAAACAAACCAGGGTACTACTTCTGGGACCTATTCTGATTTTCTAACTGATGAATAAGTACGCAGTTGAACTCACCTACATTTTTTTCCTTTATCTCTTTATATAATTATTTTCACTAATTTAACAAGCATGATAGATAAGATTTTGAAACTGAATTGGCTCAGCAAAGTCATTGTTTTGTAATTTTCAGAACAATACACTTACAAATACAAGTAAATTAATGAAGTTCATATGTAATTTAAAAAATATGCATCCATAAATGTATAATGCTGTATGGTGAAGAACATACAATATATTTTAATAATTTGTGAGATTCATATTCCACTATTTTTCCAGAAATCAGGGAGTAAATCAGTTCGATACTGAAGAGCTAGATCATATAGAAATTGAGAAGCACGTATCTATCTATATTCTTAAAATACTGATTGCATTAACTTTTCCTAATATTAGAAAAACAATTACGATAAAAGAAAATTTCTAATTATCAATTTTACTATACTACAACTGACATTTTAAATTTCAAGTTATTTTTATTTTACGTCTTTATAAGCTTCATGAGTAGTTACATATACATGCATAATTATGTAAAAAAATTTTAAAAAGCTTTTTTAATTCAGGGATAGCAAACGTTACATTCTGATTAAGGCCAGCACTTTCCATTCCTTCCCAGATAAGCTTGCCTTTCACAAAACAGAATAGAAGCAGAAGAATATTGTACAGAAAAACAAATGCATTGCAAATAACATTAATTGATTTGCATATGAAAACCTTAACAGAGGGTTTAATTGCAAGAGATGTTTTAGTGTATTCAATGTTTTAAATATTGAAAATACCTTAATGTCCCTCCCCCCCCTCCCCAAAATATTTTGCAAGTGATTGATATGTTTTTGGTAAAATTAAGGACAGGTGTGTCCAACATACACACAATAGAACATTTGTTTAGTTAATCTAAATTTTACTTATTTTACACATCTTCACAGTAGTTAACAGAGGTACTTCAGTATTTAATTATCTAAAAAATTAGGATGCAAAAATCTGATATGTAACCATACATGTTGTATCAAAACCAGGAATGCATACATATAAATCCAAAACTTGTTGTTTTTAATAATTTTAGAATATTACAGGGGAAAAGAAAAAACATTTTTGAGAAGCATTCACTATAGAAAGGGAAAAATATTTTAATTTACTACAGCTTCGTTAATATTTATACTTGATGATTACTCAAGTACCATTTTTAAGCATTTGAAGTCAAAATTATCATTTACCATTTGTAAAATTACATGTAAAAAAATTATGCAACATTTTGAAAGTCTTTACTCGCTGTGCTACTTTAGGTAAAAGATATGATTGATCGAGAATTGATTTCCAAATATAATAAATTAGGCATTAAAATTTTTTAATTAAAATCTGTGTATAATAGAATATGTTTATGTCCATTTATGAAATATAAAAGTCCTGCTCACTCTTACATGATGAAAATAAAAAAGTCATTTTTGAATCCCTAATTCTTTTACAAAAAAAATAATTGAATAATTGTAATATATTTGTGTGGTATCTATTAGCACAACATTTCTTTTTCAGAGTTTGACTGTGGTATAAACCTATCACACAGGTGTACAATTTTTTTTTTTTACTATGTATTACAAATAAGCATTTATAGGTATTTGCACAATTTGTAGAAGATTTATCATTATTGATTAGATTTGTGCTTTATATCAATTTATTTTTACATAAATATAAAAGTCTAAAAGACTCATGAATATTGATATTATCCTGCTTATAAGTCCTGAATAAATTTTTCGCATTGAGTTACTTACAAATATTGACCCAAGAAGAGTACTTGGATCAATTATATATTTATTGAGAATTAGGATCATGAAACCAAATCTGGCTTTATGTATAGACATTTGATTCTGTGGGATGTTGTTGAATTATACAGCCAATAATTGGAGCTGTTCCTGCCCATGTTTGAACACAGTAATAATAATAACATAGTTTTTTTAAAGTTCTTGATGTGTTTTTGCTTGGCAAAATTATTTGGCAGTTTAATACATAAGTTCCTAATTTTGGAATGGTATGAGTACTGATTTAGCATTTCTTTGAAAAACTTTGAAGTAATTTAATATTTTGCTCAAGAATAATTTGGGAAACTGAAAAGTTTCTTGAAATTTAGGATTTTCCTGGTAAACTAATGATATAATTAGTTAATTATCTTGATTATTAGTAGTAGAAACTTATTTTGATTAGAATGGAACTCCGTTTATTCATGATAAACTTTGGTAACTTGTTGATGTTTAACAATGATTTTAATCTTTAATAATATATTTTGGTGGCAAGCTTCTCAATGATATGGGCCACAAGAAAATGTCAAAAATTGTATTTTTAAATGTTTAGAGCATTGTGAGGCCTTAAAATAGTATGATTTGTACCAATACATTGTGAAGCTTTTAAAGATATGTTATAAAATACTAATATTTAGCAATTTTAGTCTTAGTAATTATCACCTACAAATGTTTGAATTTTTTTTATACATTAGTCTCCTTGGAAAAATACATAAATACTAAAATATTGGAAAAATTTTAGAAATTGTTTGAAACATGATAAATTATTTTCGTGAAAATTTTTACATATAGGAGCATACAAAATTTTTGTTAGCTAGTTTATTTTAGTATTTACAATTATTTAACATGCATCATTTATCAACAATTAATTTTAATATTACACGATTATAATACAAGCGAAGCACGTGAAAATTTTATTTTTTTAACTAAGAAATTCATTGCAATTTAAAAAATGCATTTTTCATATTCTATTGAAAGACTATCGGTGACATTACTTCATTATGTACTCATGTGTGAAGAGTATTTTTTCTAAGATGTATTCCAAAAGAGTATTTTTTTTTTTGTCAGTTTCAATCTTTATTTGCATTAATATGGATACATAAAATTGAAACATTGTTGTTGTATACTAATTTTTTAAACAACTGTTCTGTAAAAATTCCAAAGACATAGTAAGATCTTTCGAAATATATGATGATTCTGTAATGAAATAACACATTTGCCAATTTGATTGTCTGACTTTACTTAGTAATTATCATTTACAAAGGTCTGAAATTTCTTTTAGAAATTTCTCTTTAAACACTGTCTTCAAAGTTTAAAAAAGAAAATACTCTTATACTATTAAGTTAAAGAAAGGAATCATGTTAATACATAATTTTTAGAAATAATGATTAACTTCATTGGATTATTCTTTATTATAAATTATTTCTTATGAGTTATTGAATAGCATATAAATTATCCAATAGATGTAAACCAAACGAATATTTCCATACAATTTTAAAAAACGATCAACTGTTATTTGTTTACATGATTGAACGTTGTTAATCACGTGATTATGACCACGATCGCAGCGCCCTCTAGTGATGAATCGACCCCATGGGTCCACCCCCGCTCTATCCTCCCCTTGTAGAATTCGTAGGTGGGGAGTCACGACAACCCCAAGAGGCAGAAATTGCGCCAGTGCTCGCTGACCCTAGCAGGTCAAGGCGCCAGGTGAGAGAATGCCGAACATAATTCCGCTCTCCTTGTCCACCCTCGGCTATCATTAGCATTAGGCAGCATCCTTTGGGGCCGGGTCTTCTCTGCCTGACGCTACTGATGTGCTGTGGAGAAGACAAGGTTGACAAAATAATTGGCTCACCATTTGCAGCGAACACAAATTATATATCCATCTGCTCTTAGGTTTGTAATTCAATTTGTTTGGAAAAGTGCTATTTACTCTATATGGACAAGTTCTACTTTGTAAACAACATTGAGTGGAACCCTCACTTACTTCCGGTGTAATGCTAATCTTTGGGAAAATATCGAAATTACAGAGTTTTTCAAACCTTTAATGCAAGTTTTTGAAATTTTTTTTGCACTGTATGGATAGAAGACGATCTGTAAATTTCAGATTCAGGATTTTATAGTATTTATTTCAGTATCTTTTCTAAAATACCTTGTTAATTTTTTAGCTCAAAGCAATGGAGATTTTGCATTAACCAGAAAAAGAAAAGGGTACTAATGACTGTAGCGCCCCCATAGTAAGCTTTACAATAGAACTAGTCCATAGCCGAATTATTGAGTGAGAAAATTACTAGTTGGGGAACTGAATGGAGCGCATAAACACGTCGGGTGCTAATTTCCAAAAGCGATTACAGCTATTTGCTGTCACCCAGTAACAAAAAAGATGAAAAAATAATTTCATTCTTAAACTTTAATTTAAAAAATAACAGTAATTAAAACGAGTGAGTACTCATGTACGTCGTATTATAAAGATACACGTAGGCTTGCACCCCCCTCTAAACTACTACACACCTGAGGATAGAACCCGCGACCTATGGTCAGTAGCCACGTAACATACCACTAGACAAAAGTAATCATTTCTGTCCATAGGTTGTTGCTTGGCTTGTGTAGTTATCCGCTACAACGGCAACAGGACTTTGAGCCTCTCTACGCGTCAAGTTTTCAGTGGCACGAGAGCTGAAACTCTGGATACGCCGGTCACGATTACTTGATTTTATATGTAATGCTGAATAATGGGTACTAAATGTCAAATGGAGCAGGGCTTTAAGTGTGTATTATACCCAAAGCAACACAGTGGCTCTCAGCAATGGATTTCACAGTTTTGTACCAACGATCTTAAATGGTACCCCACTCTAGATTAACACTAAGATTTTGTTCTTGCTGCGAGTGAATAATAACGTCGCACTGTTCAGCTACACGAGCTTTTGGTGACGGACCTCGTAATTTTGAAACATGGTCGAGTGACAAGGGCCTCTGGTGCAAGACGTTCAAGGTAAGGCCAAAACCTGAAAACCACTACTCTCTGCCAAAGCAACTTCCAGTTGCGATATAAATTTGCCATGAACAAATTAGGGGAGATAGAAACATAAAAAGATCACATCACTCATTACAATTAAAAAATACGAGGCCTTGTGTTTAAAATGCAAAACGTATGGTTCTTGCAAAACAGTTTTCTTCGATTCAAATTTAACTCATTCCAAATAAAAAATGCTGATGAACTATTCATTTAATTTTAAATTGTTAGATCTTATTTTACAAGTCAAATTTAACCTTATGATGCAGCAAATCACAATACAAGAAAACTGGGAAGAGAAAAACCCGAAGAAAGCAATAAGCTCCCATGAGAAAATGTTGACTAGTGTCAAATTATTTTCAATGCTTCATGACTGAACACTTTTTGTCCATGAAATATTTTGTGGAGAAATGTTATTACATTATACATATAAGCGAAATATGGTCAAATCAAATCATGGTCTTCAAAAACTTTTCCAAAATATGAAGCCCTTTTGCCTTGAAATGATTTCAGAGGTTATTCTTTCATATAATCTAAATATGTTCATAATTGAAAAAATTTGATAACATTTTAAAAAATAAAGCATTAACAAATCGGCAACCCACAATTTCTTTCAACAGAGCTCTAATAGAAACAAAATTTCACTATGCCTCCAACAACAGTTCAGCAATTTGCAAAAACTGTGTAAACAATTTCTTACTATTTCCCAATTTCAAAAATATTTGATCATGACCTTTACAAAAAAAAAAAAAAGGGTTATTATATATTATGATCGTAGAGGAACTGTCCAAGAATTTCTCGAATCAAAAGCACACAACAGGGAACTAAAAATAATGACCCCTGTTCTTAAAATCTCTCCCAAAATTCTTTCACAATTTTTCAAAATAAAGTTATTCTAGGACAGGACATAATGAGATTTCAGATTCAAATTTCAACATATGTAACTGAATAATTAATGGCTCTAGATACATAGCATTTATACAAAACAAAGCTGCATAAAAAATGCCCTCAACACTAGAATTCAAGAAAAAATAAACGAACCTCTGTTGAGTATTGGCTACTTATATTTCTAAATGCCCTCTTTCCACCAAAATAAGTCATTCAAAAATAATTTGCTTCACTATCAGTAATTTCTTAAGCAGAACTTCCTCTCCCGCTAATCCATACAAAATTAGAAATTTTTTTGAAGGATTTGAAAACCACAATAAGCCAATAGATTGTGTTCTACAAGAAATCTGGTTCTATGTGAATCGGATAAAATATCAGAGCCACTTTTTTTAAATGCTCTTTTAATCAGCTAATATTCCACCTTTCCAGATTCGTTATACTTTACGAAATGTTAAATCGTTTTACCGTATGTTCCCCATTATACTTTATGAATGTATAAATTGTGACAGCATTTTAAATACTACATCTATCCTGTTTCAGCTTGTTTCGTGCCATCACTGGCACACTTGATTTTATGCCAAATTGTTACACTGACTAATTATTTTATATAAAGTGCATGTTTCAATGTACAAATGTTTATTTACAAGATAGAAAAGAATACACAAACAACTTTATTGCCTCTTATTACAGTTTATTTCAGAGGAATGAATCGTGAAGAGTGAGTAGCACCAATACCTGGTCTACCGTGTTTTACAGGCTTGTATGTAATGCTGAATTCACCTAAATAGTGGCCAATCATTTCAGGCTGAAAAAAGAAAACAGATTGTAGCATCAAAATCAACAACCTTAAATACAAAAAAAATTTAATTAAATTTTTCCAAGGTAAACTAAGCTTTCAAAGGGCAAAATAGCTTTACAAAAACCCAAAGAGGTTGTATTTAGCTTACACAACACATAATTAAAAATACTGAATGGTACATGATAAAAAATTAAACATTACAAAAAGGACTTTAGTACAATATAATCATTTAAAATTCTCTTTATGAACATCTAAAACTAGGAAAGTAGAGATTTAAGATTGATATACTTGTATGTTAAACAATAAAAATGCAAAATTAAATAAGCTAGAAAAACTTTCATGTTGTTGGGAGCTTAAAGAGTAGAAAATAAGTTGACACCAATTTAAGAAATATAGTTTGATAATCTAGCAGGTCATAAAATTTTAAAACAATTCAAGACGTGTTAGAATTGCATCAAATTATTCATCTAAGACGAATAAGAATTGATACATTTTTTTTTTTAATTTTTGCCCTTTTTGACACAGTGAAGCTCAATATAAAGCTACATGTAACACAAAGGCAGTTTTAAATTTAAGATGTATATCAAGCAACAGAATCTGTATACTATTTCAAAAGACATGTTAGAATTATTTCAAATTATTCATCTAGATGAATAAAAAATGATTAATTTTAATTAATTTTTGCCCCTTTTGACACAGTGAAGCTCAATATAAAGCTACATGTAACACAAGGGCAAATTTGGGAAAACAATTTTTGTTAAATCCAACTACAAACTGTTAGCATTTGTAGATATAAATATTGTGGGAAGAACTAAAGCAGCTATAGTAGAGGCTTTCTGTGCACTTGAGAAGCTGCAAAAAATGTAGGATTGACAGAACGAACAGAATCTCAAATCTACAGCCACTGAAAATTAATGGACATGAATTTGAACCAGTGAATTAATTAAAATACTTAGGCACAACTGTAAATAGCAGTAATGAAATAAAAATTGAAATCAAAAATAGAATCAAGTTGACTAACAAATGTTATCATGGATTGCAAAACCAGTTTAAACCTAAATACATAAGCAGCAAAACAAAAATACAGTTATACAAGACCCTTGTAAGACCAATTATTTTATACAGCAGTGAATGCTGGACAATAAACAAAGATGAAGAGAAAAACTGATTGACTTCTGAGAGAAAAATCTTATGAAAATGCAGTTGGAGAAAAATGGAATATGGAGAATACGATACAGTCTTGAACTTCAATTGAAATACAGAAAATTGAAGATAGTCAAAAGTGAACAAGGCTTCCCAAATCAGGTAGCCGAGATACGTATTTCGATATAACAAAAATCTTGTTAAGAAAATAACTTTCTTAACTCCAGAGATAAAAAGGAAGAGAAAGACTGAGAACAAGGTGGATGGATAAAGTAGAAAAGTGGCTGAAGGACTTCAGAGTTAACTGATGGAAGAACATAGCATGAAATACATTAAGATGGTCTAAGATTAAGACAGCCTGGGCCGGTAACAGGCTGTAGTACTTGGGAAGAACTAAAACAAAGGAAGTTTTAAATTTAAGAAATCAAGCAACAGAATCTGTTTACTATTTCAAGAGACATGTTAGAATTTCATCAAATTATTCATCGAAAATAAATAAGAAATGATAAATTTCAATTAATTTTTGCCCTTTTTGACACAGTGAAGCTCATTATAAAGCTACATGTAACACAAAGGCAGTTTCAAATCTAAGATATTAAGCAACATAGAAAGTACCATAATAAAACATTTAATTTTGAATTATTTTATACAAAAACAGCATGTTGCAGGTTTGTTCATTGTAAATTATTATTTTTAAGCTAACTCCTAATGTTTTTAGATTCCGTCTTATAAACATAGCATGAAATAGATCAAGATGGTCTAAGCTGACCGAGACAGCCTGAGCCAGTAACTGGCTGTAGTACTTGGGAAGAAGTAAAACAAAGGAAGTTTTATATTTAAGAAATCAAGCAACAGAATCTGTTTACTATTTCAAGAGACATGTTAGAATTTCATCAAATTATTCATCGAAAATAAATAAGAAATGATAAATTTCAATTAATTTTTGCCCTTTTTGACACAGTGAAGCTCATTATAAAGCTACATGTAACACAAAGGCAGTTTCAAATCTAAGATATTAAGCAACATAGAAAGTACCATAATAAAACATTTAATTTTGAATTATTTTATACAAAAACAGCATGTTGCAGGTTTGTTCATTGTAAATTATTATTTTTAAGCTAACTGTTTTGTTTCTTTGGTATTAGCTGAATAATGATTTAAGTCCTAATGTTTTTAGATTCCGTCTTATAAACATACAAGAACATAGCATGAAATAGATCAAGATGGTCTAAGCTGACCGAGACAGCCTGAGCCAGTAACTGGCTGTAGTACTTGGGAAGAAGTAAAACAAAGGAAGTTTTAAATTTAAGAAATCAAGCAACAGAATCTGTTTACTATTTCAAGAGACATGTTAGAATTTCATCAAATTATTCATCGAAAATAAATAAGAAATGATAAATTTCAATTAATTTTTGCCCTTTTTGACACAGTGAAGCTCATTATAAAGCTACATGTAACACAAAGGCAGTTTCAAATCTAAGATATTAAGCAACATAGAAAGTACCATAATAAAACATTTAATTTTGAATTATTTTATACAAAAACAGCATGTTGCAGGTTTGTTCATTGTAAATTATTATTTTTAAGCTAACTGTTTTGTTTCTTTGGTATTAGCTGAATAATGATTTAAGTCCTAATGTTTTTAGATTCCGTCTTATAAACATACAAGAACATAGCATGAAATAGATCAAGATGGTCTAAGCTGACCGAGACAGCCTGAGCCAGTAACTGGCTGTAGTACTTGGGAAGAAGTAAAACAAAGGAAGTTTTAAATTTAAGAAATCAAGCAACAGAATCTGTTTACTATTTCAAGAGACATGTTAGAATTTCATCAAATTATTCATCGAAAATAAATAAGAAATGATAAATTTCAATTAATTTGTGCTCTTTTTGAAACAGTGAAGCTCATAAAGCTCCATGCAACACAAAGGCAGTTTAAAATCTAAGATATTAAGCAACATAGAAAGTACCATAATGAAACATTTAATTTTGAATTATTTTATACAAAAACAGCATGTTGCAAGTTTGTTCATTGTAAATTATTATTTTTAAGCTAACTGTTTTGTTTCTTTGGTATTAGCTGAATAATGATTTAAGTCCTAATGTTTTTAGATTCCTTCTTATAAACATACAAGAACATAGCATGAAATAGATCAAGATGTGGTCTAAGCTGACCGAGACAGCCTGAGCCAGTAACCGGCTGTAGTACTTGGGAAGAAGTAAAACAAAGGAAGTTTTAAATTTAAGAAATCAAGCAACAGAATCTGTTTACTATTTCAAGAGACATGTTAGAATTTCATCAAATTATTCATCGAAAATAAATAAGAAATGATAAATTTCAATTATCTTTTGCCCTTTTTGAGACAGTGAAGCTCATAAAGCTACATGCAACACAAAGGCAGTTTCACATTAAGATATTAAGCAACATAGAAAGTACCATAATAAAACATTTAATTTTGAATTATTTTATACAAAAACAGCATGTTGCAGGTTTGTTCATTGTAAATTATTATTTTTAAGCTAACTGTTTTGCTTCTTTAGTATTAGCTGAATAATGATGTTTTTAGATTCCTTCTTATAAACATACAAGATCAACTAACCAAATTACCCAATTTCAACTATCTAGCTTTTTCAAATGCAAATGTTACAGTTGTATTAACTTCAAAAAGAATGTCAAACTATTTTTACATGGCTTAACTGTACATAAGACATGAAACAATTTTGTATCACTACTTTTATCAAGATTAAGTCTCATTTCATCAATGCCAAAACAGATACAAAAAACATTAATTTTTCTCATAATAAATACATTGAACACTTTAAAAGTATTAACCCCTTCTCTGTCCGATTTTTTATACAAATTTCTGACCCCCCCCCCCTAAAAAATTTATTTTATTTTCCAAAATTAATATATATTCTATCCTAAAGTGAAAAATGCATATTACTTTAATCTGTTAGTATTTTACTTGTTTTATAGTTGGAAAAATACATGATATCCTGTTCATTGATCTACAGTTTCCCTGCAATGCACCTTAGTTTTATTTTAAAAAGTACACAGTGCTAATACATTTATAATTTTACTGCTTTGAGGTGTTCAAGGCAAATATCTACAAAAAAATGTTAAAAGTATTTGTTTAAAAATATTTGGAATGATTTATTAAAAAATATTTTGGCAAACAGTACCTTACTGTTGAAACAGCCCTATCTTCCTTGGACACCAGAATGTAAAAATCACATTTATTACAAAACCATAATCATGTATTATTATTTTTGCTTACTTTGTAAAAGAAAATTTTGATAATATCAAAATATCTTGAATGGTTTTCTTTATTTGAAGTTTTAATACATATTGAGAGATTCATAAGACATTTGTGTTTGATTTCAAGCAGGAAATCTTCCAAATGCGATAATTATAAAGAAAGTAATACTAGTTACACAATTTCATAGAACTATTCAAAAGTACAAAAATATCACAGAAATTAAAACGATGTGTAAGTAACGACGAATTCAGTTCCAAGGATAAAACTTTTTTTTGAGTCGCATGGTATGCGACATTGAACAGGTACAAAGTTGCCAAATATATGACATGTGACGCTGACAGAGAAGGGGTTTAAAAAAGCCACAAAACCAATTAAATATGGCTCTTGAATTATATTCCACTACTAACCACCCCCCTTCAATTTTTTTTTTAACAGATACATTGTTAGAAAAATCATACAAACTGAAACAATGAAGTACAAGCTATTTTGTTTTGTTAAATAGCTTTATTAAAATTAAAACAAAGTCATTTCATTAAAATAAAACTTTAAATTTATAAATGTATGGTGTGATATATGATACAATCTGGATACTTCCACCGTACAACTACAACGTTCAAGCTACAACTTTAAAAACTGAACAATGGGTGTACATGATGCAATATTAATGGAAAGTTAAGGTTTTAAAACAAGATTACCAAACTAATCATTTTTCACAGCCAAGGATACTTTAGCTAAGTGCAAATCAATCAAAAATATACAACTTTCACACAATTTTAAGTTATATTTATAAGTTTAATATACTTAAAATACTTTTCAATATTACCTTTATTTCAACTTGATTGAAAGATTTTCCATTGTAAACTCCAACAATGGATCCAACCATTTCTGGCATAATAATCATGTTCCGAAGATGGGTTTTTACTACCTCTGGTTTTTCTAGAGGGCCTGCTTCTTTTTTTGCTTTTCTTAATTTTTTAATTAAACCTAAAGGCTTGCGCTTTAAGCCTTTGGCAATGTTTCTTCTTGCCCGGGCACTTAGGAGCTCCATTAATTGTGTGCTAAAGCAAAAATACACAATATTACAAAACATACACATAACATAAAAATATGTTTTTAAAAATTCTATCAAAAATGTTTCAATCAAAATTATCTTAAAACCAAGGATATCTTAAAACCTATGCATAAACAAAATCATAGTTGTTTAAATATATATACTATCTGAGAGCCTTACTATTTGTTGGATTAAGAGGCATGTAGTTTGCAAAATGATGTACTGGAGTGCTGTCAATCTTGAAAGGTTTTGGAATAAACTACGTCTTCCATGTTTACTTATTGATTCATCTTATGGTTATTTTGTTAAAATTATTTTTGCATACACAACTCTAGAAGTTAAAACTTTACATAGTTGTTTGCTTTTAATTACATAAACATTCTAAATGTACGTCTTTGTAGATTGTGATTCTATTTATTTTCTTATTATTTTACACTAATACAAAACATTTTGAGCGGCGAGTCCTACTCTGATGCATTGCTACCTAAAAAGAATCCTATAAATAACTATTGTTACTATCTTCAATATGACGAAATCCACTTACAGAATCCAATACAAAGAAAAACACTTTGTCATTTGCAAAATGTTTTCTGCAACCTGTTTCGATAAAGAGATACAACTCGTAAACCCTACAAAAATAAGAATTTTAATGGGAAAGCACCATTTATACACTAAAATTGGATTTAAAGAGTCGTAATACTGCATAAAATAAAGGTGACAAACACATATCCGTTAATCTAATGGGATGGGCAAATTATATGACAATACGATAAGCTATCAGAGAATTAAATACACAAGATGTGATCTGTTAAATATTTCATCATTCTTATTGAAAACCTTTGGTAAGATTTCAGCTTTAATATTCACAGCATACTTAGTAACAAATTTGGGTATTTACATACTATTGCAACATTACCAGCATTCAAGATAACTCACCAAGTTGCTAACTCAATTTTAAATGTGTTGTACATGCTGAATTGGCAGCTATGTGCTTCATTTCATACAATGTCGTCAATACGTTGCAATAATTTGCAAGTAGCCAAATTTGCATCAGTTCCTTGGTACTTATACATTATTAATGTTGACAGATTTAAAATCACTTGTCATGATATGTAGCCAATCTCTTAAAGCAATTCTTGTAAATGATTTGAAACAATGATGGCAACATTTTGAATTGGCGATGTTGGTCAACATTTAAGCAACTTTTTTTTAAAATGGAGTTTACCTTTGGTAATTTTTCTAAACAGAATGATGAAGTACAAATTAAGTGGCTTTTCATAGCACAAGAGAAACGTATGATACAATGCAGTGTTGCAGATTTGACTCCGAGTGACAAATAATCAGCTTGCAATAACGTATTTGATAAAAAAAAAATTGACACATGAATTTGGAAATACTGCATAGGAGAAATGAATATGCGCATTAAAAAATCTGCAAAAAAGAATAGTAGGAATGCAAATTAAGTTTGATTTAGATTTTAACATATATGGGTTTGAAAAGTCAAATATTTATTCTGTTTGTTTGAGAATTCTCACACAGAAGTGACATGAAGGAAAAGCTCATTGGAAAGCAAATCAATTCTATTCTAAAACTTACCAAGTTCATATATCAAAAATAGCAATTTGAATGAAAGGAGTAACATCTTTCTTAGAGATCTTTAAAGGTTAATTTTTCATCAGAATTCATCAAATTAGAGTTAAAAGTATTTTCTAATTACAGTCTTATAATTATTATTCCATGTTAAAATATTTCCTTTTGTTTAAATTTTAAGTACTACCTTCTTGAAGTTAAATTTCCTATTTTATATTATTTTATTTGGGATTTACTTTTATGTTGTAAAAAATTTTAAAGAGCTAAAAGTCAAATAACACAATAAAATAATAGTTAATCATTCAGCCAACATAAAGCCACTTACAACAGTACAGTAACAGTTAAAAGTGTAATCAAATTTGACTTGATAAATAACATTCATGTACATTGCTGCTACAATACATAAATATGAAATCAATGTTAAAATCATTTATAATATTCTTTACTTTTCGAGAATAAATTTTAAATAATTTTTTTAATATTTGCCTTTTTTACATTTTATAAATAATTATTGATCTATATGTAATACGAAAGGCAATAGAAAAACAGGAGTAGTTCAACAAAACAAATGGGTAACATGAAAATTTGTACAATTATTATTCAGGAAAACAAGTATGCATTCAAGTGTTACCTTTTTAAATAAAAAAAGTTTAACTGTAAAAATTTATGAGAAAGTCTGAATATGTAATTGCACACTTATTCATAGCCAAATTAAAATCTATTTTAAAATAACTAGAACAGTTGGTTGAATCGTAGAATCGGCTACTTATCCCGCTAAGTGTTTTCTCGCAAAATCGATAAGTGCGCCAACTCTGGCAACACTTTTGGTTTTTGTGTCAGTCAGAAAGAAGTCGGATCATGTTGTGATAGGGTTGCTACTCGAAAACACAGCATGCAAAAATGCGCCAAATTAGCGGTTTTTTAAAATTTGGCAGACCAGTGGCCGATTCAACAATTTCACAGAACAGTTTATTACCCAAGGTTTTTTTTCAATAGTTAAAAACAGTCAAATTTGATGTAAAGCAATCAACAATTTACACTTATTAACCAAGCTTAAACATAACATCAAATTGTACAGCCATGCAAGTACTTGCATATTAGTATTCACACTGCAAAATTTGCAACTATGAAATCAAAGAGATTGTGTTTTATTAAAGAAAAACGGTTCTTGTGGCACAATTTTGACTGGTGACACTAATATACAAGTACCACCATACATAATAAAATTATTTACTTTGACATATCTAGTAATTGATCCAGATCAACACCCCTGTAGGTGTATTTTCGGAAGGTCCTCTTTTTCTTCAAAGCTTCAAGATTTTGTGTTTCCTAGAAAACACAGAATTCATAACAAATCAATATTTTCAATAATTATGATTTTTTCAATTTCTGAGTTGCATAAACACATTAGAACCTAATTTGAGTACCGAAATTGCTAATAATACACATAACACTAGTCATTTAAGATAAAGTATGGTTACAAAGTAGACAAATTTTTGAATGAGTGAGACATGGCCATAATTTTAACATTACTTACCGAAACGCATCGAAATAATTACGGATTTATATTATTGACTATCCTTCGCCGCGGGTAACCAAATCACCATCTAAATGCATCGTTACCAAATTTACGAAATTATTAAACTATTTGATTTAAATAAATTGACCTAGATTTAAATTAATTGTAGAAACACTTATTTTTAATCTCTACACAATTTTTAAAATAATTTTCTATGGTTGAATAATATCCAAAACTCTACCGTGCAATATCAGAAATTCACCAGATCAAGAATTCGTTAAACATGAAAAAGCATACGAAATATTTTTAAAATTTGCTACTCATATATAATTATCCGACAATTTTATATAATAATAAAATCAGAATTTGTGACAGGTGACTGTGAAATGAAGTATAAAATAAATTACCAACTGTCTTATTAGGTCATGATCCATGATGTAAAAATAACACACGGTCCAAGAAGTAATTAATACATTGAACACTTAAGAAAATGCACATTTTTTAGCAAGGATAAATATATTAAGTTTTTAAATGGATAAACTTTTCCGAAAAATATTGGGCCACACTACCCAGTACCATAATGATGAATCTGGAGTTATTTCACTGAATTCTTTTAAAACCATAGATATCAAAAACAATACGAACATATAACATAATTTCTAACGAATACAATAATAATTTTTAAAAAATAAACGATACTAACTTCATCCATGATTGCAAATAAATTTACCGCGTGTTGAAAGTACTTAGTATTAGGGCTAAACTTCACTATACACGCTTGCTATTTCAGAAGATGAAATTCTGTTGCCAAAATGAAAAAACAAAATATGTGAATAAATTTATGAAACATATGACACAGAGGCTTTGTAGTATTCATAGGCGCTTCCCGATTCCGATCATAAAGAACTGCTTAAGTTTTTCTTCCTTCTTTTAAAAAGTATTTTCTTCCTTCCATAAAAATTAAGCAAAGTTTTTTATATACATAAATTAGCTCATTAACAGTAAAGGAAATCAAGACACAATTTTTTTCACATAATGGATAATTCATTCATTCTGAAATCACCAGACAGAAATCTTCAACGAATCAGTAGTTTAGAGACAAAAAAGATTAAAAATCAGGAGCTATTTTTATTCAACTGTCATTTACTAATAAATAAGGGCCGTGGTAGGCAAGTGGTCAAGGTATCGGATCATGGCTAGCGTGTCATGAGTTCGAGCCCAGTACCACTGAAGACCCGTAGTGTAGGGGCGCCATGCACGTTAAATCTGTCAAGAGTTCAAACGTCTTTCCGTTGGTGTAGTGTGGTAGTTAGGAGAGAGGGTGCCTACTAAGGTCTCGTCCGCGTCACTTGACCATGGTTCAAAATTACGTGGTCCGTCGCCGAAAGTCCTCGTGTAGCTGAACAGTGAGATGTTAATATTCACTAACTCACTACTAATAAATAAGCTTAGAAAAGGTTATTAATATTTTTTGTTCGGATTTTTTTTAGATAATCAAATATATTTTGTCAAAAGCATCTCACATCTCATTTAAGGTAGCAATTTTGGCGATAATTTCTTGGATCCATTCAATGGACGCGGTCGTCTAGTGGTCAAGGTCACAGTCTCGTGGCTTACGTATCATGAGTTCGACCTCGATGCCACTGTAGACCCACTGTATAGAGAGGCCGCTGCATGTTTATTATGCAGAGGTTCAAACGTCATCACGTGGGTTTAGTGTATAAGAGGCATTGCTAGCGCAGGTGTCCTCCTCGTCATTTCAACATCAGAATAACAAGGTCGATCACCAATAGTCTTCGTGCAGCTTTATAGTATACCGTTAATATAACTCTTTCTATTGGATCCATTCGATGCAAATTTTTCATTTATTGATTATGGACAAGTTCTACTTTGTAAACAACAACATTGAGTAATACCCTCCGGAACTTCCGGTTTAATGTTGATGTATGGGAAAACATCGAAATTCAACTGAGTTTTTCAAAGTTCTAATGCAAGTTTTTGAAATTTTTTTTGAACTATATAGATAGTAGATGATCTGCAGATTTCCCACTCGGAATTTAATATTATTTCTTTCAGTATCTTTTCTAAAATACCTTTTTTAATTTTTTATCTCACTAGAGCAAGGTTGCCACAATTGCTTGCTTATCGCGTTTTTTGGCGATGTTTGGAATATGTAAATAGTGTAAGTGTATTAAGTAATTAGTGTTATTTTGCGTATTGGATTTTGTTTTATCGTTTATATAATTTACGTTATCATATCATAAGATTTATTATAATAATTGTATTTGTCTATTTGAATCGTTTGTTTCTTTCTTGGTTACGAAAACAAATAGTAATTAAATACTTCGGAATTTTTTTTAATTATTTGTTTTTGTATAAATGTTATATTCATTAAGATATTGCATGTACTTGCCGCCATTTTTTTTCTACATATTAATTTTTTATAGTTATTGGATTAAATTTCTTCCATATTCATTTGAAGAAGAGTAATTATAAATATGTGTAAAATACTTTTTATTATTTATAATTGTTACTTTTTGACTAATTTAAGATTAATTAGTTATTTAATTTCTGATATGTATGTACGTATTCCATTTGTAACATCTACTGACAAAGTTTTCCATTGTCAATTTATTGAATTTGATGAAAATTACTGGAATTTGAAAATCACTTCTTGTTCGCTTTTTACAAACATATTTTTTGCCAGAAATTTTAGATTAATTTCTGTGTTTTGTATATTTGGAAATTATTAGAAAATAACAAATCATGTTATTTTATCTATTTTCATATAAAATAACTTGTTCTTGAAAATATATTGTAATATTATTAGGATATCCAGGTTTTTAGCATTGTTTATTATTTTATTTTACATTGTATGGAAATATTTGTTTGGCTTACATATGTTATATTTTTAAAAATATTTATTACTTAGCATGTGTTTGAAAATGCTACTATCTTTGAACAATGTTTCAACTTCATATATTGTATGGATTATGTATTTTAATAAATTTTTTATGTTATATGCAATTCATTGTGCTGTAAAAATAAAAAATTCATTTTCATTAAAGAATAAATCTTTTATCATTAATCAAAAACTTTCATGTTAACTAACTCTAATATTATGTAATTTTTTAAGGATTTTTCTACAAATATAAATTGTACTTTAAAACAGTCTATAGTATTCATATATATCATACTATTTTTAAAATTTATATGCAATTCAATAAGTAAAAAATATATTAAAGACAAAGGATAATTAAATTGAATTTCTAAAGACTGTTACACCTTTTCTCTTATGTGATATTTTCACTTAATATTGTGTAATAATTACTATAAATTATAAATCAAATTTTTTTAAAAACAAATTTCCTTAATTTGCATATTTTTCAATGGTTTTGAATCATTACTACATTATAGAATTAATATTGTTGCCTTTACTTTTAATATGTTGGAATCATGTCACAAAACAAGGAAAACTTGTATAATAATGTATGTTTATTGAAATGAAAAATTTAATTTAAATTCAAAGTTGCCTACAAGAATATTAAATTAAGAACTTATGGTAGCATTATTATCAATCATAATATATACACTTGTAAAGCAAAAAATACTTTCATATTAACCAATAATCTATGTACACTAGCTGTTATTTTCTAATATTTACATAAAGTTTGCTGTTTGTGAAAAAACATTTCAGAGTATTACTATTTGACGGATATCTAGATTAATATGATATTCATTATTTTATTTGGTTTACATGTGAGATAGAATTTTCAATTTAGATTTAAATAAATATTTTTAAAAATATTTATTACTTTCCATTTTTAAAATTGCTGCTAACAAATTCCAATGCACTTAAGAGATGTATTTAAAAAAGAAAATAACATGAAGTCTTTTTTAAAAAAAGGTTTCTTTTATAAAATTTAAACATCAGTAGAGAAAATAGTACATTATCAATAAGTAACTTGCAGTAAGCAAGAATTAACTGAAAACACATGACAAATAATGAATTTAGCTCCTATAATAATACACGCATTGAGAAACTTTTAATAAGTTCAATACCCAATTTTCAAGAATTCTAGCTACAGCAACATTTGGAAATCTAAGCAAATGTATGTTATAGACATTTTCAAATAAAATTATTTACATTAATCAGTATTCAAAAATATGAGAAATTTGATATTTACAACAACAGCAAATTTTAACTTTCAGCCCTGAATTTCTACATTATACAGGACGTTTCAATTATTGACGAATATGTCTTGATTTTGCAAGCCATGTTTACTGGGAAATAATTCAAGAATTTTTTCCAATTTTCACAACTTTCTAAGTTATTGGCCATCTGAGAATGACAATTGAGGAGAAAAAACAACTTATTGACTCGTTAAAAGATTTTATATTAAAATCTAAATTAAAGTAAACCCTCTTTCAGTAAATAGAAATAATGTTTTAATCGTTTTTATTTTAATTAGTGAAGTATAGGTCAGTCAACCTTTGAATATAAACACCTTTAATGCTGGATTTCAGCTTCCAGCACTGATCATTGTACATGCATGGCTAGGTGTATATTGTTTTTTCAAATTAATAAAAAGGATAACTTATCTTTATTCCTCAATTTACATACAAATTTCAATATTTTATGAGATTCATTGTTTTTAATTATTTTGAGGGTAACTGTATATTTTAAAAATAATTCTCCAATATGTTCCATACCATTCTTATAAAGGGCATTTAAACTTTTGTGTTCTTTGAAACTGTCCAATTCTACTTGTTTGCATTCATCTGTTATATTTAAAATTAGCATTCTTTCAGATTATGAGAAGTTTGTTCTCATGTTGCAGCATTTGTGACATTTACTGACAGATTTTTCATTGGTAAGTAATAGAATATGATGAAAATTATTGGAATTTCTAAACACCAATTCTTAATTTTTCAATAAATATGTTTTGCCATAAATTAAAAAAAATTATTTTTAACTTATGCTTTAAAAAACTCATTCACACACACAAGTATATTGTAATCCCAATATGTATATAATTTTGTACAGACAAAATTCCCCTACAAGGGGCTGTTAAAAGTAGAAATCCCTGGAAAGTAGCAAGTTTGGGTGGTTATTACGAGAAGCACATACTAGATAGTGTCAATAAACCAGCTCTCTGGTGCTGTTAAAGAGTATCACTAGTATGCATGTAATTAAATTCATTAGTTTTGTAATGCTTGCCTTAGTCCTTTGAATTCTGTCAATGACGGATTCTTTCAAAAAGATTGAGAATGTGTGAATTTTACAAACTGGTTAATGAAAGTTTATATGTAAAACAGATGTATAGATTTCTAGATATAAAATAAAATTTCAAAACATTTTTAAAACATTTATTTGGTCATCTTCATAAAAAAAAATAATACAAAGAAAAATACACTGTTAATTACAATAAATTGAGATTATCTACTGTTAACTTGCAACCATTTTGAACAGTACAATGATATTAATTGCATGTATTGGAATAGTATATTTTTTTATTTGTAAGTATTTGAAATACAAACTGTTTATTTGCTGAGTTTGAATATCCACTTAACACCGCAGACCTTCCCTTTTTGTAGTGAGTAGCCTTCTGTAACCTTGGTCATTGGAAATTTTAAAAAATTGCTTATTTGCCATTATTTTGAACTACACAGTGTTTATTTGCAATTTAAGCTACATATTTTTCTATTTACATATTGTTCATTTGTAATTATTTGAATTACACAGTGCTTATTTTCATATACCTAAAGAATTATTTGAAGAATTTTTAAATCAAATAGAGGCAATTATAAAATTAATTAACTAATGACATACACAAAATTCAAATATATACATTCATATTAATCCAAATTGTTAAATATTCCATTCTTTGAGTTAACTGAGATCAAAATAATTGTAACAATCAAAGAAGCAAAATCTCTTGCATATTATCTTATATTTAATATAATACTAAGTAAAATTCATGTTTAGAACATTTTTTTTATATTTTCAGAATTTAAAATAAAGGATATAAATTTTTCATAGTATTAATGGAGATATCCTGTTAAAATTCACCTTTAATAAAAATCAGGATACATAACTAATAAAAGAACTGATTGAACTATTAACAGATTCTGAGTTAAAATGAAGATATGAATTAGATGATCTTTAATTTTGGTTCAAAATTTACACAGAATATCTTCACATTGTCAGCAAAAGCTGTAAAAGGACTTTAATACAACATATTTATGTGAAGTCTTTAATTTGTGTGAAAAGTCTTTAACACAAGTAAAAAAAACACTACACAGAAATAAATTGGATGATTGGCATAAAAAATACACACACACATTTACAAATAACAAATAGAACCCGATTGTAATTTTTTTTTTCCAAAACAACTTTGGTATCCAGCTTCAAACTCCATTGGATTGTCCTAATTCCTTCAATTTATGGAAAAGATTTCTGCAAGAAAAATGATTTAAAAGTAAAATTTTCATAAATAAATATTTATCAGACAAAAAATTTATAATGCAATTTAAATTTAGAATAAATTGAAAAGAAATCAATTGCTAATCTTCAGTTTAACAAATATGCATGAATTAAATAAATATGTAAATTATAGCACAATTACTTGGATTACTTTAGTTATTAATCCTCCATGCAGGCGAATATTCACGAGACATAATCAGGAGGCTCCGAGCTCTCTACAAAGCAGTTTAATTCCTATAATAATTGCCAAGGCTTAATTCATGAGATCTATATTAATAATAGTTGACTATGTACAAGAGCAAAATAAATAGCTCACACAAAGGCTTAGTTAAAATTTTCATTTCAATTAAAAAAATCATCTCCAATCATAAAACGATACATTATAAATCATAAAACAAAATATTACACTTATTTTTTATCACAACTGATTCAATGTAACCTAGAAATTTTAAAATTAGTCTAACAAAACTAGTGTATCTAGTTAACTTTTATTTTTATGTTACGTAATTACACCCACTATGCAACGCAAAAAACAATTGAATTCATACAACAAATATTCCTGTAACAGAAACAAGCTATTTTTTTTAATTAATATTTTTTCAAGAAATACAAATATAAGTGATTGTGTAATTAATATAAATAAAAGCAGTCGAAAATTATTTCTGATTGTGTGTTGTGAAAACTGTCGCCAAAATTGCTGCCAAGGTTACCATAAATAAGAATCGGGCAATGTTTATAACAAATACACGGGATTATTTCGAAAAAGCACAACAAAATTTGAATAATATCATTTAAACACAAAGTTGTAATGAAATGCTTATTAAATAACACAGATTTAACTCTCGCTTACCAATTTTTCGGTTGCAAAGTAGTCTCCTATTATAGCCATGTGGATAGACTCGTAGGACAGCGGTAAATTAAACGGTGATTTAAAAATTCGTAGAGGTTCTCAGAAAAAGATCCACATGTGGAACAAAGAGTGCATAGTTTACTCTCTTTCATATCGGTAATTTTAAAAGGCTAAAAATTCTGCTTAAGAAATGCAAGGAAAATTAAAATTACTTCTGCTTAAGTTTGTATACAAAACAATGTTATTTTGATGAAACCGGAAGAAGTTGAGGGTATTTAATGACCGCAGCGCCCCCATAGTAAGCTTTACGGTAGAACTTGTCCATATTCTGCTTGTTAGGGTTCATGTATGCCACTAGATGGCGATATTTAAATTATAAGGTGTGTACTTTTGTTTACCCGCCAGAGAATGTAAGAAAAAGAATTGGTACGCGGCTGAAAGGACCATTCGCTCTATGTTAGCGATATTTGTTATATATATTATTTGGCATAAAACTATATTTGAAAAGAAATCAACAGGAAAATTGGAGGCACCCCTTACGAGGTAAGTAATTTTGAATAATATTTCTGATAATAATTGATTGAGAAATAACCATTACTGTGTTTCCAAGTGCTTAGAATTAATTTGAATGGAAAAAAACTGAATTATCTTTGATTACATTATTTTATTGCATATATTTGTATAATTTTTTTGGATTTTTTGTGTGTAAATTTTTAATATGTGCGAAACAGAGAAAGCTCAAATGGCTCAAACTTGTTATAGCCCGAGGTCACATAAAAGCATCTTTAACCAGGCTAGAAAGTTCTTTTGATGAGTTAAATACTAAAAATGAAATTTCTATTCGCTTATCCAGATTGGATAATTTATTTAAAGGATTCAAACGATTAGATTCGACTTTGAGTTAAGAGGAATCTGAACTCGAAGAATTTGAAGAAAGATATTTTAATTTGAATGCAAAATTTAAAGATAAATTAGATGAATTAAATGTTTTGAATCTAAGTGGAACACAAAATTCTGTAGCGAGTTCAATTACTTCGAACTCAAATGTTAGTAATTTTAGGTTACCAAAATTGAGTATACCACAGTTTAGTGGTAATTTTAAGGATTGTGGATAAATTTTAAAGATTTATTTGTGTCTACTGTGCATTCACAGTTATCAATATCAAACATTGAAAAATTCCAATACTTGAAAGGTTTACTTACTAATGAGACAGCTTCTTTAATTAAGCATATTCCTTTATCTAATGATTCATATGAAGAAGCTTGGCAAAAATTGTTAGATAGGTTTGACAGCAAAAAACAAATTGTTCAGTCTTTAATAAAAACGTTTTTGGATCAAAAACCTATTTTCGAAACCATTAGTTTTAATTTGTGTAAGTTATTGGACACAAGTGATGAATGCCTAATAGGTCTTAATGCTTTAGGTTAACAGGCTTTTAGTAAAGACTGCTGGTTAATTTATTTATTATTGCAAAAAATTGATTCAAAAAGTAAACGTTTATGGGTTATTAAATCCTCTGAAGAAGATTTTCCTAACATGAAAGCTTTCCCTGATTTCCTAAACCCGTGATATGTTCTTCTCTAGAATTAATGTTAAATGATGAATCTAAATGTAAACCTCCAATACGAAATAATTATTAAAATTTTAAGGTTGCAAAAGATAAAATCTTAAAATGTTTAAATGTAAAGGAACACATCCTTTATTTAAGTGTATTAAATTTAAAAATATAGATGTGAATTCTAGAAAAAAATTTGTGAAACGTTTTTCATTGTGCTTTTTATGTTTAAATAATCATTAATTTAAATTTTGCCCTAATCATCATTTAAAATGCTCTCTATGCTTTTCAAAAAGTTCCATAATACTCTTCTACATGAAAAAAGGTCTAACGGAAATGCGTTGTTTGCATCTTCGTTAGAAGGAAACGAAACCCCACAGGGGGAAGGAGCTAGCGGAGAGTCTGATAACAGCCAAGCGAGTAAGGTCGAAGGTCAAATTGGAGGTCCGGGGATTTATTCATGGGCTTAGTGAACAGTGGCTTAAGTCTTTCTTTTCTCCCCACGGCAAATGTAAAAATATATTATAATAATCATAGTAATGAATCGTTTACATGCTGAGCATTATTAGATTCTGGGTCTGAGTGTTGTTTTGTTTCAGAAAGAGTTATAAATATTTTAGGTTTAAAGAGAAACCACAGTAAAATTTCTCTCCGTGGGATCGCAGGGGTTACTGCAGGTCAAACTAAAGGCAGTGTAAATCTAGTTCTCGGATCACAGTTTTCGAATGAAAGGATAGAAGTGAACGCTTTTATTTTAAACAAGGTCTCTTCACCAATACCTTCAAATTTTTTGGATGTGAAGGATTTAGACTATTTGAGATCAATTACTCTATTAGATGAGGATTTTATGCGTCCTAAAGAATGTGATATAATTTTAGGATCTAATTGTTTTTTTGAAATTATTCGCAATGGAAAAATTGTTGGTTCTAAAAATGAACCCATTGCTCAAAGAACTATGTTTGGATGGGTTGTAGCAGGAAAGCTTAATGTTAAAAATAAAGAAACAAATGAATTGTATTCTCATTTTTAAGCACTGAAAACGAATTAAATACTGATTCGCTTCTTCAAAGGTTTTGGGAAACGGAGGAAATATCCGTTAAAAAGGCATTTTTATCCGATGAAGAACTATTTTGTGAAGATCATTTTCAATCAACTTTTAAATATAATAATCAAGGTGGATTTATAGTGAAATTACCAATATATTGTGACACCTCACAATTGGGTAATACTAAGGGAATAGCGATTTCTCGTTTGCTTGCAATGGAGAAAAGATTTGAAGTCGATAAGTACTTTGAAAGACAGTATAAAAACCTTATGAGGGAATATCAAACATTGGGACATATGACACTCGTGGGAAAAAATTTGATTTCTACGGACTCTAAAATTTATTTTTTTCCTCATCATGCTGTTATGAAAGGTGACAGTGTTTCGACGAAATTACGCGTTGTATTTGATGGCACTTGTGAACCTTCCAATGGAAATTCTCTCAATTCAATTTTGGTAATAGGTAAAATGTTACAGCCTGACCTCTTCATGATTTTAGTGAAATTCAGATTAAATGAAATTGCCTTTTCAGCCGACGTCCAACAGATGTATAGGAAGATACTAGTTGATCGGGAAGATCAAAATTTATAGCGCATGTGGAGAGAATCAAAGAACTCTCCCATACGGGAATATAAACTGTGTACTGTCACATATGGTACAGCATCAGCACCGTTTTAGCTACTCGCTGCTTGTTTCAAGTGGGGTTAGATCTAGAAAGAGATGATCCTACTGTTTCATCCCTTATAAAAGAATCTTTTTACATCGATGGTTTAATGGCAGGAGCCACTTCGAGTGAGGAGGCAATCACTTCGATATAAAAACACTTTCTAACGTATTAAAAGCGAGAGGATTTCACTTAAGGAAGTGGCGTTCCAATTCACCAGATGTACTTTCCCGTATTTCCTCAAATTGGGTAGGAGATACCTCTAATTTGGAAATCCATCTTGATGAATGTTCCAAGGCCCTAGGACTTACTTGGAATTCTGTGACAGATACCTTTATTTTCAATTTGAAAGTATATTTTCCAGACAATATCACTAAGCGTTCTTTTCTTTCACAATCGGCAAGATTGTTCGACCCTCTTGGATTCCTGACTCCATGTGCTGTGTCTATTAAGATTTTTTATCAACAATTATGGCTGTTGAAATAAGACTGGGACAGTCCTCTTCCAGATGCACTTGCAACAAAATGGAAAACATTCCAGAAGGAGTTTGAGCAAGTTTGTTCAATCCACATCCCCAGGTGGATCCCCACAGTTAGCCAACAAGTGACTTTGCATGGTTTTTGTGACGCGTCTGAGTTGGCCTACGCATCGGTCATCTATGCTGTGCAGCAACCAGCCGATGACAATACTAAGGTGACTTATCTGGTGGCTAAATCAAGGGTCGCACCTCTAAAGACTGTGTCTATTCCAAGATTGGAACTCAACGGTGCACTATTGCTTGCACGACTTTATGCAACCTGTAAGAACATCTTTAAGGAGTATGATGTTCACTTCGATGCATGGACTGATTCACAAGTGGTTTTATCTTCGCTGTCTTCTCATCCAAGGAACTGGAAGCCTTACATTGCCAATAGAACATCCGGAGTTTTGGACTTGGTTCCAGCGGACAGTTGGCGTTACGTGCCCACCAAGATGAATCCAGCTGACATTGCAAGCAGAGTTTTATCACCTAAAGAACTTCCTACATGTGTTTTATGGTGGGAAGGCTCTCAATGGCTTTCCTGTGAAATTGACTCTTGGTCTAAGCAACCCAAAAGAGATGATCAGATTAGTTTAGTGACAAAGAAAAGAAAACGGACAGCTTTTAGCTTCCCTGTGTCTGTCAACTGTGACTTTATTGACTCTTTATTTTTAAAATTTTCATCATTTTCTAAAATTATTGATATTTTTGCATTTTGTTTTAGATACATCACAAACTGTAAGGCTAGAAATGGCAAAATGAAATCAAATTTAGTTTCCAAAGGTAAATACCATGTCCCTCCTTTAACCACATATGAAAGGAGACAGGCAAGTAATAAAAAATTTTCGTGCATTCAAAATTTATTTTTAAAGAGGAAATTAATCGCCTGCAGCAAAGAAAAGTATGTATCTTCTCTTTGTTCTTTCATAGGCAAAGATGGTTTAATTCGAGTAGGAGGTCGACTTCGAAATTCGACACTCCAATATGGTGCTAAGCCCCCAGTCATCTTGCCAAATCAGTATGAGATTTGTAACTTAATTGTAAATATGTATCATATTTTATATTTGTTTGCTGGATGTAATGTATTATTAGGTATTATTAAGCAAACTTATTGGATTATTGGTATAAAAAAGGTTGTAAAAAATGTATTCATAAATGTATAATATGTTGTAGGTATAGAGCAACTGCATCCAAACAATTGATGGGTAATCAGCCAGCCCATAGAGTAAATCCCAGTAGACCATTTTCTGCTTGTGGCGTAGATCATGCTGGTCCTATCAATGTTTTAAGATATAGAGGTAGAGGAGCAAAGACTTTTAAGGGATATACAGCCCTTTTTGTATGTTTTTCTACCAAAGCTCTACACTTGGAGCTAGTGCGGGATCTCACTTCTGAAGCTTTTATTGTCTCATTGAAACGCTTTTGTGCTAGAAGAGGAACACCTAAGCACATTTATTGTGATAATGGTACCACTTTTGTTGGTGTAAAAAGAAATTTGTTCGAAATATTTGATTTTGTTTCAAAACTTAGTGAAAATGAAGATTTTTGCTATTTTTTATCCCAAGTGAATATGGAGTGGCATTTTAGCCCTCCATTGAGTCCTCATTTTGGAGGATTATGGGAAGCAGGGGTTAAGAGTGTTAAATACCATTTAAAAAGGGTCATTGGTAACATAAATTTTTGAAGAGTTCAGCACTTTGTAAACACAAGTAGAGGCAATTTTGAACTCAAGGCCTCTAGTCTCTTAGGATAGTGACAATTATCCAGATAGTTTAAATATTTTAACTCCTTCTCATTTTCTCATAGGGGAGGTTATTACCTCTTCCCCTGAGCATACCAATGATGATAAACTTTCTCTTCGTTCCCGTTGGGATATTATCCAAAAAATGAAATTAGGTTTTTGGAGAAAGTGGAAAAGTGATTATTTAAGTAATTTACAAAACAGAACTAAATGGGAAATATCCTAACAATAATTTTAAAGTTGGAGAAATTGTAATTATTAAAGAGGATAATATTCCTCCACCAACCTGGCCTTTAGGTAAAATAATTGAAATGCATCCAGGTAAGGATGGTGTGGTAAGAGTGTAACTCTTAAAACTGTTAAAGGTCTATTTAAAAGAAAAATTCATAAACTTTGTAAACTTCCTCTACATCGAGAATAATTTCTTGATGGGGGGGGGGAGTTTTTTAAGGTTCATGTATGCTATTAGATGGCGCTATTTAAATTATAAGGTGTGTACTTTGGTTTACCCGCCAGAGAATGTAAGGAAAAGAATTGGTACGCGGCTGAAAGGGCCATTCGCTCTATGCTAGCGATTATTTATATATATATTATTTGGAATAAAACTATTTTAAAAGAAATCGACACTGCTGGTCACACAAAATGCAACACCAAGAAGCACCAGAGACATCACAGCAAAATTTATTTGGCAGATAACATGTTGTACAAAGATCAAACGAATAAAATTACAGCTTCTTATGACATGTGGATGATGACAAAATCAGTAGTTAGTGTAGCCACCACCATTGGTTATAACTGCTGCTATGCCATACGTATCAGCATAGAATCAAAGAGGCTTTGGATCTATCCTTAGGGTACAGCAGT
Source organism: Trichonephila clavata (assembly GCA_019973975.1). Taxonomy (NCBI): domain Eukaryota; kingdom Metazoa; phylum Arthropoda; class Arachnida; order Araneae; family Nephilidae; genus Trichonephila; species Trichonephila clavata. Next base: position 37,800 of record BMAO01021488.1, read on the forward strand.
CCATGCGGCTTTCAAATATTACTAAAATTAATCTGGTGTAGCAGCGGGTGGTGTATCTCGTGCCAGTCGTTTTGCAAGCATGGACCACACGTTTTCAATGGGCGATAGATAGGGAGAACAAGCAAGCCAAGGAAGCAATTCAATCTAATGGGTAAAAAAAGAACTTTTGAATATTGCGTGCCACGTGTGGTCGTACATTATCCTGTTGGTATATTTCTGATGGCAAGCGCTAAATGTATGGAAGGACTACAGGCTCCAATACCTCAAAGATGTAGCGTTGGCTGTTCAATGTACAGTCAATGCGTACTAGAGGGGTGCGGTAGTGAAATCCACCCCCAAATCATGATACCGGGTGCAGGATCAGTGTAGCGATGAATAACACAACAGTGCAGCAGCCTCTCTCCACGGTGTCTCCAAACTGAAATCTGATCTTCGTGATGTTGCAGGCAGAAATAGTAATAACAATTCGTTAGTAAACACAATGTCGTTCCATTCCATTGTCCAAATTCGCCGTTCATCGTATCATTGTCTGCGCAGAAATCTGTGGTTTACAGTCAAGGGTAAACGCAGCAATGGATGCTTTGTGGACATTTCACTCTGCTGCAAACGGCGTCAAATGATACGAGCGGGCACTGAATGATGTCTAACAGACTGAATCTGTTTTACCACGATTCGTAATGAGTACGCGTGATCCATCACTGCTATGCGCACAATCCGCTTGTCATAACGGGCAGTGGTGCAACGAGATGAGTGCGATCACCCTCGTCGGTCCGTCGTTTAGTCCTACATTCAGCGAAGACAGATCCGCATCACAGTTGCATGGTTTCGCCCAGCACGTTGACCGATTCTTCTGAAGAATAATCAACAATCTCTATAGGGGGGATACTATTCTTCATTGGTCAAATTTAAAAACTTGATCGAAAGACGTTCGATGTTTTCCAAGAGGCATAGGTAAACAGCTTACGTAGAAAAAAACTTACGGGAAAACAATTGCAGTACTTTAAATCGCCATTCGTTCCTCCCTCTTGTATAGTGCTTGTGGGTGGCGCTACAGTCCCCCGTGATGTGCGTTTGAGCTACAATGCTAATGATTTGCATATTTCATAACCGCCAACGCATGATGTAAATTTCACATGATTTGCATGCTTCTTTCAGAGTGTTATATTTTGTGGGGGCAGCAGTGTATGGGTGAAAAATACTCAGATACCAGGTAAACAGTAACTTAACGTACACACCCCTCATGGAGGTGGGCAGGATTCTAGGAGGCCCAAAGCCTGACTGACACCATTATGTTATGGTTTTGGAATCCTTTGTAAAATCCGTTCTTTGGGGTCCAAAACTTTACTTTGCAGGGACGTCTTTAAATAACTGTCAAAGTCGTAATCATTATCATTAAAAAGTAAGTAATATAATATGGTAATTTTTTTATTGCTTGACTAGAACCAATAAAATTTAAAAATTCTAAAATTGATCTTAGTTTAAAAAAACTGAAAAAGTTATTTATTATAATAATTAACAACAAAAATTCAATAACTTAAGCTATTAATATTTTTAAAAATCGAAAGTATCTACGTTTAATATATAATTTCTCTTTAAAAGAGCTCAAAACAGAACTGTATACCATATTATATGTCCTTCCGTCAGTTGCAAATATGTGAAGATTTGGGCATTGAACACACCGATCAGGCTAAATATGTTGGCCATGGTAAAAACATTGCTTTTCCAAATGTACCCCTGCTACCTGAAATGTTAGCTTTGTTAATAGCAACATTAAAACTGGGGATATTGAAATCGTTTGAGTTGAAACGGTAGGTCAGTGGAGATACTTAGAATTCGAGGTATGATAACACTATCCCTTTTCATGACATATGTTAATATATTGGCACCAAGTATATTCTGCAGTTTTGTGATCCAAAGCCTCGTTCCTTTACATAGTCGAGGAGCATCGAGATTTTGCATAACTGGTACATTTAGTTTTAATTTAAGTTTATGTGAGGGTACACCTGTAAGTTCAAGCGAATTGTAGAACTACGTGGGATATGAAGTACTTTGTTCTTTATCCATGATAGTATTCATTGATAAACATTTCTTCATTTCCCCCCCCCCCCACACGTCGTTTAAATTTTCAATGTTGATTTTATGGACAATGTCATTGTTAGGCGCTAATATTGATCTTGCGCGCAACCACTGACCCAATTTAAGTTTTGTAGCAAGCCCGGGTAAATTTGAGCAATAAGATTTACATCATTTTCTCTTCTACATTACAAAATTCTTTGGAAGTAAAATATAACCTCCAGCATTTGCGTCCAAACATCCATAACCGATTTTTAATTGCGTCTCTGTATAATGTTCCAAATCTACGTCATTATGAAGATGTACTCTCATATTCGTTTTCAGACTTAATTTTTCAAATTTTGCCCATAAGCTTGATGATTTAATAGAGACTGATTTCATCTGCGACAGGATTACAGGGGGAGTATTTGAAAATTCACCAGCCAATATATAATAAAGTACCATTCCTCCTATAATATCTGTACTATCTCGTAAATCCTGAAGAGTCCGATTTAACGCTTCTATAGCTTTCTTGTGAGACATTGTACTTTCATCCCACACTAAAAGCTTGCGTTATGGAAGCAACCTGCTTGAGAGCTATTTTTTCTGAAATTTAAGATGAGTGAATCTTTAAATGCAAGATTAAGTGAGTAAAGTTGCGGCTATACCCGAAGAAGCCATAGCAACTGATATCTTCTGGGTTTTTCTGATGGTCATTAATATTAAGTTAAGCAAAAACGTTTTTCCGGTTCATCTAGGGGCGTCTAGAAAAAAGAGTGCACCACTGCCGGATTCTATTTTGCGTAACACTTGTTGGAAAACATGACTTTGTTCTGGAGTTAATTGAGGTATAAATTCTGTTACTTGATGTTGCAATGCTATAAAATCGTAGTTTAATTCTCAAGCAATTTCATTATCGAAGCCATTTCCGTCGACACGTCTAGGAATAATAATTCCAAAATCATGTAGCTTCTTCCCAACCATTTTCAAAACCTTTATTGCGTTTCGTTGTAGATGTGTTGATTGAAAGGCATATTTACTTGTATTTGCTGCAAAATATCTTCCGCCATGTAGTCTTTATACTTTTTCCAAAAGGTTTGAGGATTAGAAAGACCGATGATGAAATAAGTATTGCGTAAAGCTCCCTAATTTTATTCGGCGAGTGACATTGTATGGCTTCCTCCGTAGTATTATCTAGTATATCTTCAAAGTAATTCTTCCACGTAAAATATCTAGGTCAGTTTAAGTGAAAAATTTTGTGCAAACAATGAATATTGTATAATTAGATTTTTAAAAAATTCAAAGTGATAAACATTCGGAAAATCAAAACTTTTTATGAAACTGTCAATTAATATTACCATAAAATTTTAAATATCACGCGCGCAATTCGCTAAAACTTTATTTCGTTTCCCTTTTAAAAATGTGGTAGAAAATTTGCATTAAAATATCTGGGATTGTCGGAATAGAGAACTTCTTAGCCAACTTGGCGATATTTCTCAAAGTTTGAGTTTGACATTTAACAAACGTAACGTAATACACGTTATACGTTTAATAAAAAACCATTTAAAAAATTGCTTTTTGTAAGGATGCTAAATTACACTGTGTTTCAATTCACTGTGTTATAAATGTGAGAAATTTCCATTATTAAAATTTCCATTATTGACCAAATGCATAATTTTGCGCCAACTTGGTGGGGAGTAAGCAAAGTCCCATGGTTTTACCCGCATAGTTTCCGTTCTCGTAGGAATATGGAGATAAAATGTACCTTATGTTACTCGCTGATAATGTAGCTTTCCATTAGTGAAAGAATTTTTAAAATCGCACCAGCCGTTTCCGAGATTAGCCGGAACAAACAAACAGACAGACAGACAAAAATTTTAAAAATTGATTTTTTGATATAAGTACCGTATATACTTTTAAAAGCATTTAGTAAAAAGCTGCTAATTTGAAATTACAAACAGACACTTCAATTTTATTTATTTATATAGATTAATGATTTTAGTAACTATGCACCTTTCGATAAATCCATATTTTTACTCTGGAGAAATAGATTTACTTTGTCAGTACGTGTCAAAATGTCACTCCGAAGGATAGTTTAAAAATTTTTTTCCAATTCATACATCTTAATTTTTAATGTTTTAGCAGAAAGTCAAGTGTCTGCTGCCTGTGATTCATCGTTAATTAAACAATCAAGGCTCGTTACAATTTCTGAATATCCGGAGTTTAAAGCTTTAATGGGGTCGATTCATTATTAGAGGGCGCGGGGATCGTTTGACCATCATCACGTGATTATGAACGTGCGATGGAAGTAAGCAATAATGGCTGATCGTATTACACTTGTAACGTGCTGTAAATTATTTTCAAACCGTCCAATTATATCCAAGAAATTATTGTTTTTGTTTTAATTTAGCTTGTGCTGTATGGCAACATTGTGTGCATTGTATGAGTTTTTTTACAAATTTTTTTTACCATTACTAAAGAGAGCTGTGATATAAAATCAAGCTGATTATTTGTATTTAAAAAGATATTATTATATTTTATGAACCTATCACTCATCTGGGGATCAATTGGATCATTTGAGTGAAGAAAACGGTGTCCGCAACCATAATTTAATTGTCATTGTTTATATTTCTGGCGTCCGTGACAGGATTTTGTTTTTGGAAACAAACATGGGAAACATATTTAAAGCAGTTAAGGGCTTCTTGAAAGAGGATTTGTTGTTTGTGGCAGAGGAAATTGGGGAGATATTTCCAGATAAGGTAAAAATTTCGGAACTGAAAGACATTTTGAAAAGCAAAGAGTATCTGGATGAAACAGACTTTGTAACAAATATTTTAGTAACGGCCGTGAGCGAGCGAAAACTAAAAGTAGAATTTGAAAAAGCTGAAAGATTAAAACAGCTAGAGTATGAAGAAAGTGGAAAATTAAGAGGATATGAACTGGAGTTTGTCGTGTATCATAACCTCCCCTAAGATTATCAACTCCCCTTCCAGTATTATTAGGTTCGGAACGTGTAGGCGGGTTAAAGAATTCCATAGACATCTTAATAAATCACTATATTTATTGATAACTCTTTATTAAGGAGATTACATAAACACTATTCAATTTTAAGAACAATAAAACACAGTGGAGAATGAGAAGGGGTCACTAATTGCGAACTACGAAATCTAAACTGAATCCACGAAAGATAAGCGCGTACAACTACAGCTACACACGTATACGTAATTACAATTCTTAAATCACTAACCTGATTTCTTAAACTACGGCAGGTTCGTCTTGTAGGTCACTTGGATCGGATCAAGGCTAGAATTCCCTCTTTAATATCCAACTTCTATCTTCAGCTTTTCCGGTAGCTTTTCTACGGACTAATTTTATCAACAACTGTGAGTTGGATTCCCGACGCTTCGATTCACTTTACTTTACAAAATCTACTTCTTCACTTGACAACTATTACTCATTTCATTTCATCCTCCCTCGCTAACTGGCTAAACCCGAATTTATATAAAATATCTCATTTGCATAAATCATGCTTTGGCTCCCGGTGTAGATTGGTTGAAATAAATAAAATTTGAAAGAAATTTGTAGAGGACTAGTAAAGGACCGTACATATCAGTCACAACCCCCTCCGAGAAAAAAGCGTGACTTATTGAAGGTCTCAACGACCTAAAAGAACTCGCGTAACACGAATAATGCCTGAAAAAATCTGAACCTGCACAAAATTTTAACTCTCTAACTCTAGAATTTTTAATTAAACTAGCACACAGAAATGATTACTCAAAAGGGCACTCCACCTTATTTTATTAATCTTTCACATATATTGTCCCTACAGTGCATCCCATTCGGGCGAAGATCAGGGGAAAATCTAGGCTTTAGGAAAAAACCCTGATGATGCACTTTACTTAAGTACTAATAATTATATAAAAATTTTACAATAATATCTTCATACGACATCATTCCTACATCTCATCACTATGTTCAGGGACTGCTGCCCTGAAAGGAAACTATATCAATTTTCTTTTTAAAACATGACATTGAATGCACAGAACCTTATAGAACTTCCTTAATGACAGAAATATGACATACATTATATTATATAGATAGTCTCATATCAAAATAACCTTCATCTAGTTTCATTTTCAAAAATTCCCAATCAATCGCGCTGCGCTGTTAATGTTTTTGTTAGTAATCCTAATTACGCCGCGCCCCGAAACCAGATACTACTTATACATCTTAATAATTACACACAAAAATATATACATTTTTCATATACAATATATTACAACAAACAATACAAGTTACATTTTTCATATACAATATATTACAACAAACAATACAATTAATCTCACATATAAAGCCACGTCTTCAATGTATAGCAAAACAAATGCAATTCAACAAATGTTTTTCCACAATTTGGAAAAAAATTAAATACAAAAGCTTTTTCAATCGATATGAAAATGCACACAAAACAGTGTGACGTTTGATTCAATAATGATAGCGTGTTTGAAGTATAATTATTTAGTTTAATTAAGTCACAGCTATTATTTACATTAATATACAATTTTGCGCTATGAGATGATTTTAGAGTCCAAAATAATTTTGTGAGGGAGGGATTTTGTTGGTGTCCGTTCACTGCCAGTTTCACCACAGACTCTGTACTGGATGACCTTGTCCTAGGGCTGTCTTTTATCCGCTCCAACCTTCTGGGTCTCCTTCTCCTCCATTTAGTCTGCTGTAGTTGATATGCTCCTACTGGGGCATTCTCTCCTTCTGCGGGATTCCGATTCTGGCTGCTGTCCACTCGACGTCGGCTCCGGAGGTCGTAAGGGCAGTTCCGTTCTTGCTGGACTGGGCGGGACCTGTTGCATCTGATTTTTCTCCTGTCATCTCTGCGGGATGGTGCTGGAATTGTTCCTTCTGTTTGCTTCTCGGATTCCACTTTTCTATATCGCTTTCTTGACGGACGAGACGACATGGACGAGGACAACTTTCTCTTGTCACGGGTTACATGGGCCTTTGGTCTCTTCTTCTTTTGTTGGCTCTCGACCCAAGATTCGGGCCTTCCTCTTTTCTCCCTCTCCGTCCAACGTGGCGTCGTTTTCCTGCAATTATACACACCACCCCCCGAAGAAACAGCCGATTCCGTCCGCACATGCTTTTTCCTTCTCACCTCCTCTCCATCGCGTCTAATCCTGACTACCTCTCTACTACCTTCTAAATTTCCTGATTCTGATCCTCTACGACAATTCCCATCACTTTCTGATTGCACTACTCTCGGCTGCCTATCATCCGACCTGTCTGATGCTACTGCATTATGATCACTACTTCCCGCAATTTCCGATTCGGCAACACTGTCTTCTGATTCTCTTTGATGGTAAATTCTCACCTGATCCACATTAACCGTTATTCTTTTACCAAACTTTAATATTACTAAATTATTATTTTTCACACTCAAAACTTTATAGGGGCCCTCTAACTTTGGCATAAATTTACCCACCATTTTCTTACTCTCCGAACTCAACGGATGAGTTTGAACCAACACTGGATCATCAACCTTCACATTAACTTCACGTCTCCTTTTATTATAATACTTCGCCCACTTCTCGTGCTGCTGCTTAGTATGTCTCCTAGCCTCCTCAAACAACTTTTCTATATTTCCGCAAACTAAGTCTGATCCCTCAGTTACCATTACTAATTTTTGAAATGGGGTGATTAATTTTTGACCTAAAATAATTCCGCCGGTGTTTTACCCATTGTCTCATGTACTGCTGTCCTTAAAGCGTAACTAAATTCACGGAGAAATTGGTCCCAGTTAGTATGATTATCCGCGACAAAACTCGAAATCATTTGTAGAAGAGTACGATTAACTCTTCCCGTTTGATTTGCATGTGGACGATATACCACAGTTTTAACATGTTTTATGTTCAACCTGCGACACACTTGCTCAAAAACTTCGGATATCATTTGGGGGCCGTTATCGCTAATTAACTTTACAGGAGCTCCATAACGCGAAATATAATTCTCAAAAAATGCATTGGCAATTGCCTTAGCCGAAGCTTTTCTTAAAGGAACTATTTCAACCCATTTAGAAAAATTATCCGTTATTACTAAAATAAATTTATAACGTTCAGGACTAGTTGCAGGGTATGGGCCTAATAAATCTAAAGATACGCTTTCATTCGGAAAATTCGTTACTATCGGAATTAATCGACCAGCTGGTAATCCGTTCTTATAATTAACTTTTTGGCAACGATCACAGGTTGATACATATTTATATATATATTTACGCATGTACGGAAAATAACACGCGTCTTTTAATTTTAAGTAGGTTTTCCTTTTGCCTAGATGGCCCGCCATCGGTGAGTCATGGAATTCGCCCGGTTGTATATTTTGCATAATTAACAACCCATTTATTATTTTAAAGTCGCGGGACCAATTTCTACAGATTGACTCATTAATTGAACTATCGTCAGGATTTTCTAAAAACTTTAATATATGACCTAACTCCAGATCATTCCTCTGTTCTCTCAACTGTTCCCTAGACGATAATACCAACGACCTAATCACCACACAAGACACCTTTACTTCCTCGTTATTATCTAACGGGTTTCTAGACAATATATCAGCTACCACATTTTGCGTAGCTGGGCGATGTTCCCATTCCACATTAAAATCTGCCAACTTAAGCGTCCACCTTATCATTCTAGACGACAAATTCTTCCCGTTCGTTAATTTGGTAAGTGCTGCATGGTCTGTTATCACCTTCACCGGCAAAGATCCGAAATATGTGCGATATTTATTTAATGCCGATATGACAGCCAAACATTCACGTTCCTTCACACTATAATTTCTCTCTGCGCGGTTTAATGTTCTTGAGGCAAACACAATAGGCCTATTAATCTGCGTCAACACTGCTCCTACCCCCCACTGAACTGGCATCCGTATAAAGTTCAAAAGCTTTGGAAAAATCTGGTAACTTTAACACGGGAGCTTCCGTCACTGTTTTCTTAATACGATCAAAGGCTTCCTGCGCCGATTCCGACCAACTGAACTTGGAATTTTTCCGTTTTAAACCATACAAGGGTTCACACAGGTCTGCGTAGTCCTTAATAAACTTTTGATACCAACGTATCATTCCTAAAAATTTTGCTACCTGTTTCGCAGTTTTCGGAGGTTTCATTTCAAGAATTGCTTTTACTTTCTCCTCGTCTTTTCTAACTCCCTGTTTATTAATAACTAGACCCAAATAACGTAACTGTTCCCTCGCGAAATGACACTTCTCACGATTCAACGTTAAACCAGCCTCTTCCAACAATCTGAATACTTCCCGTAAGTGCTCTACATGGCGCTTAAAAGGTGGAGATGAAATGATAACATCGTGCATATAAGAGAAAGTGAAACGCCCGAGAACTGGTTTAAGGATTATTTCAATCGCCCTCTGAAAATTTGGAGCTGCCCCCGAAAGGTCAAATGGCATGCGAGTAAATGCAAAAGTACCATTTTTTGTAACAAATGCCGTCTTATGAATATCTTTGGGGTCTACCGCCATCTGAAAGTATCCGCTGCGTAAATCAAGTGATGACAAAATTTCGGTGTGTGGAATATTAGTGATCAAATCATCCATTAGCGGTAGTGGATATCGTGGATACCTCGTGATCGCATTTAATTTCCTATAATCTATTGCGAACCTATAAGCTTCTGGGTCGTCTAACGGCAACCCGTTATTTTTCCGACATAAAACAACTGGAGACGCGTAAGGCGATGTTGTTGGAATTGTAGTTCCATCGTCCAACATCTTCTTAACGTGGTAGTTAATGATACCCTGTTTGACCCTGTCATAGCGATAAGGTCTCGAAGAAACAGGAGGATTATCACCCGTATCAATTTCATGACAAAACACATGCGTCAGACCTGGCTTACCTGAAAACAAGCCTTGAAATTCCTTAAACAAGATCTGCAACTTCTGTTTTTGCTTTGCATTTAACTTAGTGTTTGATAAATCTATCTGTACCGGTTCGTCCAAAATTGCCACTTTCTCAATCTGCGAGTCCGGAATGATTAACGATTTCGTAAAGAAATCAAAACCTATCTTTGCATGCGACATAGAATCAATGCCCAAGATGCATGAATATTGCATCTCAGCAATTACATGAAAATTCCACAACTTCGAAAATTCCCTTATCTTAATCTCTCTGTATCTCAACGGTGCCCAAATTTGTGCACTGCGACCCTTGTGCCGTAACTACTTCCGCGAATGATTTCTTAATAGGACGAAAAGAAAAATATGATCGGTACGTCTCCTCTGAAATAAATGACTTCTCCGCACCTGTATCCCAGAGAGTTTTTACAAACTTGTCATGTAAAAGAATCGGCACATACGGCAGATCCACTGGTGATAACCGTAATGAATTAAGTTTAATCCGATTAGGACGATTTGACTCAACCAGCGACCGTTTACCTCCTGCAACACGATAGCTTAGAAGCTTGAATTTACATTTCCTTGCCTTCCGCTGGTGCAATCACCACGCCTCCAATTCTGCTTTGCTGAATCATCAATAGGAGCCTTACTAACCACCATTCTTCGGTTCTGATAACGGTCTGGTCTATGATTTGGTTGGTTGTTGCGGTTTTCTCCCTCGAATCCCTGATTTCGATAATCACGACGAGAAAAATTATTTCCATCTCTGCTTATTCCTCTCTGATCATTTTGTCCATTTCCGACCCCTGTATCTCTCCAATTTCCATTATTCCGTCTTTCCGCAGGATTCCTACTCATATCCCAACCTCGTCTAGCAAAATTATTACTCGAACCCTGGGTTCCTCTGCAGCTATGACGTTCCTCATACCAATCAACAAACTCTAACAACTGAACCTTCGTCGTGGGGTTTCGAACCCCTAAATAGTCCATAATCTGGGGTTCGAGTCGACCAATGTGATCGACCAATTTTGCATCATCATAATTCAACCCTAAAGTCTTATGGATCTTTAATAATTGATATATAAAATCTGATGGGGTCTGTCCCTTCTGCTGCTTGGATGAAAGAAACTGAGCTTCTCTCTCTCTAACTCTGACTTATTCCGTACCACTGGAAAACTATCTGACAACTTCTTTTTAAGCGACGCGAAGGCAGTTGCTTCTTCGTTTACACACGCAAATCCGATGACCTCAAACCAGTCTATAATGCTCTCCCAATTAAATATGACCCTTTAAATACGCACACGCCAGATTCGCCGGTATCTCATAAGCTATATTATCATCAATATTATCAAGGAACTCCGATACATTCTCTCGGCCTGAAGAGAATAATTCCGGCAGAACCCTAAAACCAGCACTCGCTCTTAAATCCGGTATTTCAGTTGGGCGCCAGTGTCGTGGATTATATCCTCCCCTCAGATTATCATCTCCCCGTCTACCCTTATATGTTTCTGGAAGTGTAGGCGGATTTGAATAATGAAGAGACATAGTTGCAAATCCCTATATTTATTGATGCTTATTAATCACAGAAGGCTATAATCACACGATTCAAATTTAAGAAAAATAAAACACAGTGGAGTAAGGGAAGGAGTTACTACTAGCGGAACTACACGGAATCGCGACTGAATCCACGAAAGATCAAACACGTACAATTACAGCTAAAACACGTACAAGTATTCACAATACTCTAAATCATTAACCTTATCCTTTTAACATCGGCTGTTCCGTCGTGGCGATGAATTCCTTACAGGCTGGATAGGATAATAGATAAGGATCCACACTCGGTAATACGGGATCTTTTCCAATTTCAATCTACTGCTCTCCGGCGTAGCTCGTCACGTAACTCCTAACTAATACTGTCAACAACTGCGTGTTGATCTACCAATGCTTCAATTCATTTGACTTCACTCCTAACTCTTCACTTTACTTTTTTTGTTAACTCGCTATACCCGAACTTATATGATACTAGCTTTTACCCGCGGCTCCGCTCGCGTTGATGTCTTTAAATAACTGTCAAAGTCGTAATCATTATCATTAGAAAGTAAATAATACAATATGGTAATTTTTTTATTGCTTGACTGGAACCAATGCAATTTAAAAATTCTAAAATTGAGCTTAGTTTAAAAAAATTATTATTATAATAATTAATTTATTATAATAATTAAAAACAAAAATTCAAAATAACTTAAACTATTAATATTTTTAAAAAATCGCAAGTATCTACTAATTCTTATGTAATTCCTCTTCTATATAATTCCTACTACTATATATAATTCCTCTTTAAAAGCGCTCAAATAAGAATATTATTCTAAGATGCTACTGTATACCACATTATATGTTCTTTCTTCAGTTGCTAATGTGTGAAGATTTGGGCACCGATCAGGCTACATATAGTTGGCCATGGGAAAATCATTGCTTTTCCAAATGCACCCCTGCTACCTCAAATGTTAGCTTTGTTAATACAACAGTAAAACTGGAAATCGAACTCGTTTTGAATTGAAACGGTAAGTCAGTGGGGATACTTAGAATTCGAGGTATGATAACACTATCCCTTTTCATGACATATGTTCAAATATGGGCACCAAGTATATTCTGCATCAGTTTTATGATCCAAAGCCTCGTTCCTTTAGACAGTCGAGTAGCATCGAGATTCTGCATAGTTTGTACATTTAGTTTTAATTGAAGTTTATGTAAGGGTACACAACCGAAAGTTCAAGTGAATTTAAGAACTCCGTGGGATATTCGTTTTCAGACTGAATTTTTCAACTTTTCCCCATAAGCTTGAATTCACCAGCCAATATATAATAAAGCTACCATTCCTCCTATAATATCTGTACTATCTCATAAATCCTGAAGAGTCCGATTTAACGCTTCTATAGCTTTCTTATGAGACATCGTACTTTCATCCCACACTAAAAGCTTACATTGTGGAAGCATCCAGCCTTGATAGCTATTTTTTCTGAAATTTCAGATGAGTGAATCTTCAAATGCAAGATTAAGCGATAATTTTAAAACGGAATGTGCTGTGCGACCTTTGGTCAGCAAAATCGCGGCTGTTCCAGAAGAAGCTATAGCAACCGCTATCTTCTGGGTTTTTCTGATGGTCATTAGTAATAAGTTTATCAAAAATGTTTTTCCTGTTCCTCCCGGGCTTCGAGAAAAAAGAGTGCACCACTGATGGATTCTACTTTGCGTAACACTTGTTGAAAAACGTGACTTTGTTCTGGAGTTAATTGAGGGGTAAATTCTGTTACTTGATGCTGCAATACTATAAAATCGTAGTTTAATTCTCATGTAATTTCATTATCGAAGCCATTTCCGTCGACACGTCTAGGGCTAATCATTCCAAAATCATGTAGCTTCTTCCTAACCATTCTGAAAACCTTTATTGCGTTTCGTAGCAGATTTGTTCATTGAAAGGCATGTTTGGTTGTTTTTCGTCGCAAAATATCTTCCGAAATGTAGTCTTTGTACTTATTCTAAAAGGTTTGAGGATTAGAAGGACCGAAGATGAAATATTGCGTAAAGCTCCCTAATTTTATTCGGCGAGTAACATTGTATGGATGCCTCCACAGTATATCTTCAAAGCAATACCTCCATGTAAAATATCTAGGTTAAGTATAAGTGAAAAATTTTGTGCAAAATATGAATATTGTATAATTAGGTTAAAAAAAAATTCAAACTAATCAAAACTACTTAAGTAATCAAAACTTTTTATGAAACTGTCAGTTAATATTACCATAGAATTTTCAATATCACGCGCACTCAATTCGCTAAAACTTTATTTCGTTTCACTCTTTAAAAAGTGAGAGAAAATTTGCATTAAAATATCTGGGATTTAAATTCTTAGACAACTTGGCGATATTTCTCAAAGTTTGAATTTGACATTTAACAAACGTAACGTAAATAACCATAAAAAACCCTTTAAAAAATTGCTTTTTGTGAAGATGCTAAATAACACTATGTTTCAGTTATTTGTTACAAATGTGAGAAATTATTTATCAAAATTTCCATTATTGAGCAAATGCATAATTTTGCGCCAACTTGGCGGGGAGTAAGCAACGTCAACGTTTTACCCGCATAGTTCCCGTTCCCGTAGAAATATGGAAATAAAATATATCCTATGTTACTCGCTGATAATGTAATTTTCCATTGGGGAAAGAATTTTTAAAATCGGACCAGAAGTTCCCGAGATTAGCCGGAACAAACAGACAGACAGACAAAAAATTTAAAAATTGATTTTTTGATATAAGTACCGTATATATCTTTAGATGCATTTAGTAAAAAGCTGCTAATTTGAAAATACAAACAGACACTTCAATTTTATTTATTTATATAGATATCTCATTTGCATAAATCACGCTTTGGCTCCCGGTGGAGATTGGTTGAAATAAATAACAAACTTTAAGGAAATATTGAGGAGGTTAGTGGAAACCGTATAGATCCGTCACAAGGTGGAAGTATTTAACGTGCTGTAAACTATTTTCAAACCGTCCAAGTATATCCAAGAAATTATTGTTTTTGTTTTAATTTAGCTTGTGCTGTATGGCAACATTGTGTACATAGTATGAGTTTTTTTTTAAAATTTTTTTACCGTTATTAAAGAGAGCTGTAATATAAAACCAAGCTGAGTATTTGTATTTAAAAAGATATTATTATATTTTATGAACATATCACTCATCTGGGGATCCCTTGGATCATTTGAGTGAAGAAAACGGCGTCCGCAACCATAATTTAATTGTGTATAACACTTATGGTTGTGTGCTAACTTTATCATTTTATATTCTTTAAAGTTTTTTAGTACTCTAAATATTTTTAATATATTTTCTAGTCTTTTACTTTTTGTATAATAATTAAATATATACATAGTTTTAGTTTACAGTATTAGATTTAAGCTTAGTTTACACATATGTTTTTTGACTTAGTGTTTTTGTATACTTTTAGGCTTATTAATTAAGTTTGTCAGCCACATTGTGTTTTAAGAAACTATGGATCATTCAATTGTAGAACGGGGGAGGGCACTTGGCGATATCAATTTTTTTGGCGACCAGAATCGATAGCCAAGCATTTTAATTTAGCGGTAGGTGTTTTTGGCAACCGGAATTGATAGCCAAGCAACATAATTTAGCGATAGGTGTTCCGAGAATTTACGAATTGTAATTTGCAATAAAAATAGAGATATTAATGTGAAATTAAAAAAAAATACTTATAAAGCTATCAGTAATGCATATAAACACACATATAAATTGTTTTTTTAAGTTAAAGGATAGAAAGTTTTCGTTTTGTTATATGCTAGTAGATGCAAATACGAAAATACCTCCAAAATACTCAGTCGAATCAAACACGATTGAAACACAAGGCTTGCTTTGCAATTGCCACCATCATGTGATTATGACGTCAGATGAATCAAGCATCTGTGCGTGCTGACCAACGCGTTTTTGAAATGCTTTTCATTTATATCACAGCTCAAATTTAATGTTAGTATATTCCAACAAAGGGTTGACGATGCGAAAAAATTATAAAGATTTTGGACAAAATCAAAGTAAATTGTAGCACTATAGATGCCTTCTACTGCTTGAACGCCAATTAAATTCAAAGAATGTCCTGCACATGGCACGCATATAGTGTATTTATTTTTTTCTAGAAGTCGGGCTTGTGCAATCCTGAATATTTCCCTGACATATTCGAGGCCTTGTCGTATGACTGATCTCTACAATCAACGAGGGAAATATTATTTTCCAAAAACGAAACCACAATATTCATGAAGTTCTCTACGTGAGTGAGTGAGTGAATATTAACGTCCCACCGTTCAGCTACACGAAGACTTTTGGGGACGGTCCGCGTAATTTTGAACCATGGTCAAGTGACGCGGACGACATCTACCACACCAACGGGAGGACGTTTGAGCTCTCGACAGATTTTACGTGCATTGCTCCCCTACACGGGGGGGTCGTCAGTGGTACTGGGATTGAACTCATGACATACTAGCCCCAATCCAATGCCTAGACCCCTTGGCTACGGTGGCCTCGTCAAGTACTCTGCAGTATGCCCATTAATATTTATAAATTGCAAATCTCTCTCAATGGGGGCACCGTTTTGGACATACCGTAAAATAAAAGTTAGCTGGTCAGCATGAGTCACATAAGGGGTAGAATCAAAGGGAATAGAATAATATTTAGCTTTCTGTATTTCAGTGACGATAGTTTCCAAGACTTTTGACTTCAGTGAATTAATCACAAATAGTAACAGATAAATAAAAATGATTCCTTTTTCCAGAATTGCCGCACTTTTTAATATATTATGTTCATTTAAAAACGGATCAAACTTACTTAGAAGTTCCAAAAGTGTCTAAATCCCGTTATTCACTGAACCT
This sequence comes from Trichonephila clavata, assembly GCA_019973975.1. Taxonomy (NCBI): domain Eukaryota; kingdom Metazoa; phylum Arthropoda; class Arachnida; order Araneae; family Nephilidae; genus Trichonephila; species Trichonephila clavata. Next base: position 54,197 of record BMAO01021488.1, read on the forward strand.
ACAGTTTCGTTTTCCACTCTGAAGGCTCTTGATGATAAGAACTGAATAACAGACACTATTCTCTCTTTAGCACTTATTTCCAATAATGACGTTCATCATTGAATTGTGTGATAAGTTGGCTGTCTACGCGAATAGTTTGCTGAAATCGACTGAGGTAGTTCATCATACATTTTTTGTGTTCAGGTGCGTTTTCATGCTGAGAAATAGCCATCTTCCAAACATTGAATCCACTGCTGCAGAATATAGATTGGTAGATGAAAACAATTTGTATACGAAACAGTATACTTTTCCTTGTGAAGAAGAATATACTAACCATTCACGGTCTACAACCTCACCATTACGTAACTCTTTTTTGAACATCGTAGACAGATATCTTGTTTTAGTTTTATTATTTGGCTCATTGTATACTCGTGCTGATTTTTCAAAATCAGTATGTTTGTTGGAACAAACTGTCGGACCTTTTTTTCAACCCAGTACGACTGAAAATTCTTGTAAATATTTGAAGGCCTCAGCCCTGGATCTGCACTTGCAGTAAAAATATTCGAAACATCTTCAGTTATTGTACTTATTTCAGTAGGTCCTATAGTACCTTCTCGCACACTTAAATAGTCTGTTTCTTCCCGTCCTTCAACTTCTGGTACATTAATGGATATACTGATAGAAGTAGGCGAGGTAGATGCAGAATTTGCATTAATGAAAAATTGAGTGAGTTTCGGTAATTTATAAAAAGATTCCTGCTTTTCTTTCGATCTTTTGCATCTCCACTTTCAAAACGTTTCATTCTAACTTGTCCTGAATCTGGAATTATTAAAATAAAGCAATTGGGTGAGTGAGTGAATATTAACGTCCCATGACATGTATATATCCCATGAATATTAACGTCCCGCACATGAGGGCTTTTGGGGACGGTCCGCGTAATTCTGAACCATGGTCAAGTGACACGGACGACACCTGAGCTGGCAACCCCCTCTCCTAACTACCACACCACACCAATGGGGGGGGGGACGTTTGAGCTCTCGACAGATTTAACGTGCATCGCTCCCCTACACGGCGGGTCTTCAGTGGTACTGGGATCGAACTCATGACATGCTAGCCACGATCCGATGCCTAGACCACTTGGCTACCGCTGCCACTAAAGTAAATTGGGAAATTTGAAAGTAATTGCCGTGGTTTAAAATAGGTATCTATAACTTTTTTACAGCTGTCATTAAATCTTTATTTTATATTTGTTCTTCAATCTACTGAAACATCAGCCTCACAAGTGGTTTATCCTGATTTTGTTCAAGAGATTACAGAAAGAATCACCAATGAAGCACGAAGACAATAATTAAGACATTTCTAATGATAGCAATGATGTTGAAACCTTGCGTAAACATGTACTTATACTGGTTAGAAAATAACAATGAATAAAATCTTTTTGTCTAACTTATATTATACTGTCTAATTTTTGTGTTCACGAATTAGTGGCACGTTGTTCCCCCTTTATAAAGGATATTTTACTTTGTATGATATATGAACAATAGTTGGGTTTGTTGTATTATTTTTGCTGATTTTTTACGGCTGAAGAAATCTACTTTTCCATAGATGTAATACTTTTTATATGTGAATTTTTTATACATATTCTTTTGGACTTATCTACCATGTACAAACAGAATTAAGAGCATATTTAAGGGGCCCATCGAATCTCCATTAAAATCTAAATTTGAAAACAAAGAAAACTACTTTTTCAAGGAAGGAAATGGGTGTATCCAAGTGAATGGTGAAGCACTCATAGAATCGTGGTTGTAATGACCGAAGTTAAATAGTTTTTTCATAAAAGATAAATTATATGGTTTCTTTTTCTTAAATTTTCATTATTTTTTGTACTTTAAAATAAACAATTTTTCATCTTCCAAATTTGCATTTAATTTATTCCATCTTCTGATGATTTTGTTTTGACAAGTTGCCATAATGAAGAAAAATGACTTCAAAGTTTTAGAAACATCTTTTACAAATGTTTAGGGTTATGGGTTCTGTTTTCGAATCGAGCACCAATTACTGTTCGGGAACAAATATCCCCAATCCCCTGTTATTTTTGTTCAAAACTAAAGGTAACAATGCTTCTACTACGTCCTTTACAATTGGAAGGGGTCCAGTTTGATGTCTATTTTACAGTCAACAATTATAAAACCGTTTCTATGACCCCTCTTTATTGCCCTTCCCTATCATTCAAGTACATGAAAACCATCCATCCCGCACGTTTTTACAAAGAAACTGCTTTCCTCACTGTTTCAGTATGTAGTCTGCTTTCTTATTTGCGGATCAGTTTTGGCTACTTCATTTTTTAAAAATCAAATCCTTTTATTAATTAAAAATCTACAGTATAAATTAAATATTTTCATTGAATTAGAAAAATGAAACATTCCAAATTTTCTGCAATGATTAATTATTATAAAAATATAACTTTTAATAAAGGCAGCAATCGACTCTGAACAATTTGTGGTTATATATATCAATAAGATATTGTATCAAAAACTTCTTTAAAATAACTTATTAAGAATAAAACTGCAAAATCTAAACTTTAATATATCAAACATGTTTTAATACTTGTTTACTAAAAAGAAAAAGGTATATAATTTTTTTGCATAAAGTCTTTTTTCCCCCTTAAAATTTTATTGAGGCTAAGAAATTATATACATTATTCTAGATTATGTCTATATTTTTAGTTTAAATTGAAAACGATATTTGAGTGGCCATCTGCAATGGCGCATTCAACTGCAGTGAAGGACAACTGAATGAAACAACATTGTCCCTACAGATGAATCACACTTCTACTTGCAACACCATGATAGCTGAATCAGAGTCTGGAGAGATATTGCCTAATGCATCCTGATACAGGTATTGCATCCAGTATTATGATTTGAGGAGGATTGAATTCCACTTCCATGATCCTTAGTATGCATTGATGGTACAATTATCAGCTAACACTATACCTCTGAGTTTTTGGATTACATTGTTCTCTCTTAGAATTAGAGGTTTGCTGTGTGGCCACATTTCAACAAGACAATCCTCAAACTGCATGTGACAAACATTCAAGACTTCATCTGTAGGATAGTGCATCTTATAGGATATTCAATAGCTTCATCTTATGTATATATAAAAAACCTCCTCTATTTTTTAGTTGAGGATTTGTTTTATTACTCCACCATTCTTAAAAAAAAAAAAAAAACAGACCTCCAATTTACGAAGTTCTATTTAGCGAATTTCCTACATTATAAACTTTTGCCTGGAACTAAGAACATTTTATTATTTTCTTTCTAAGAAAACCTCCAAATAGCAAAGTGTATCTTCTATTTAACAAACTTTTTCTCTTGCCAACTTGGCGAGTTATTAATAGAGTTGGCTATTGTTATGATGATACATTAGTACCTTAAAATACAGTATATTCCTGGGTAATGATTTTTTTACATTTCTTGTTTTCCTTGCAAATTTATTTTTGATGGATAAGATTTTTAAAATTAATAGGTATTAATTTTGAAAAAAAGTGTGAATAATTACTTTTTTAAATAATATACTTGTATAGTGTTTAGGAGTTTAAAATTTACTTTATGTGATTTCTAAAGTACATTAAAAGATTAACAGCTATTTAATGAATTTTCCTCACAATGAACTTTTTTGGGGGGATTTATCGACTTTGTTCAATAGATATTTAACTGTATTTCAAAGAAATGTTCAGTTGCAAAATTTTTGTAAATTTGGTTGTTAAATTTGATTAATAATTAATTGAAATTTCAATTCATCTTTTCTTGGCTTTTTAACTAAAACAGTGGTTTTAGTAAAAAAGTCAAGTGTGGGGGGGGGGGTAGTTTTACCCAATGTAGGTGAAAGCTATCACACTAGATTGCCATTTTAAAAATAAATTGAATGCAATTACTAGTAAAATTGTAGCAAGCTTCCCATTTTATGTTAAATCATTTTAACTATTTTCACTAAAAATAAATGCACACATAATACATTTTTATTTTACAAAAATGTACAGCAAAGTATAAAAGGCAAATATTTACATTTAGCACAGATGCAATAAAAAGCGTTGGCAATATATTTTAGTTTGATCTGGTGTTTTAAACCTGTCAAACAGTTGATTCCACAGGACTGCAAGCATCTAAACAGCCTAAAATAAAAAAGTATTATTTTATAACAAGAAACAGTATTTATTCTCTTGAGTTATACTACTTAAATAAAACTTACTGCTAAAAAGGTTATCAAAGGATTAACATTTATTTTTATTATTTTATTAAGAATAGCAACTTACTTTAAAGTTACCTGAATATGTCTGACTGAATAAAATTAAAATTTGAATAATACATCAGTTCAGCTTACAGACTCGGCAAACTATCAAAATGTCCTGTGCTCCTACATGACAATGAAAGACTGCACTAAGCAAAGTATAGAAATGCAAACTTCCAAAAACATTTAAAATGGGAAGTATGGGATCATTCTCCTTATAGTTCACAACCTCTGTCACCTTCTGGCTTCCATATTTTTGATCCTACAAAAGAATAACTTACCACTTGGATAACATGACAGCTGTAGCCCTAGAATCAGCATTGGAAGGGAGTTCTTTTAAGAAAGTATAGAAAAACCTGTGCCATGCCTTGACAAATAACAGCGGTAATTATGCCAAAAACTAGATTTAGCATGGAATTTCAGAATAAAATTTCGATCCTGTTTTATTTTCTTAATTAGAGAAACTAACTTTCAGACTGATCTTAGTATGTATATATGAGTGTGCAAGAGTTTGAAAGGCCAGAAATGCTACCAGCTCTAAAGGACAAAATCATTCTATGTTTGAGTACAAATGGGGATAGACCTACCCTAGTGCATTCATAAAATAAATGTTAAGTGTTTTTAAATTAGATGTCATGTCTTTGATTTTCTGCACTCATTCATAGGATTACTTTTTACTGAGTGTAATGCAATTTTGTTGTAATAAAATAAAAATCTATACTCTTACAACAAATTAAAAAATAAGTTTTACAATGTATATACAATCAATACAATGATAAATGAGAATGCTTCTTTAAATGATATATAATTAAATAAAATAATATTTTTATTTTCTAAAACAAAAGACACTCCTTGATTTATTGAAAAAATACAGGATACCTATCAAACCTTGTTAAAAGTAGAATTTATTATGTTAATTTTCAACTAAAAAATTGCATTAAACAAATATGTTACACTTTTAAAGACACTAACCTTTTTCTTCAACAAATAGCTCTAACATATCTTTTTCTATTGGATGTAAGTCACTACAGATTATGAGAGAATGTAGAGGAGGACCCAAGTCTACAGTTGCCATTCTTCGTAGTGGTGCTGCAATGATTTTCTGATCATCTGAACCTATTTTTCTTAATCCTACACAAATTGTATCTTCTGTGTAAGCTATAAAATAAAAGGTTTAACATTTTACTGAAAATAAGATGTTGATTCATTAAATAAAATGAAAAGCACTTTTAAAAAAATTACATATCACACACCGTAAAATCCAGCGCATAATGCAAACCTATATTTTCAAGCTTCAATTTTTAATTTCTAGGTATATTCACCAAATAACGCACACCTCTTTTTTTGACATAAAAACTGAAAATGTATAGGCACAACATTCTTATGTTTCGAAGTCATTTATTCGAGGTATTCTTCCAAGGTATAGAAAAACAAATAGTACATTTCTAGAACTACAACCATTTAAGTTCATAAGGAATGTAATTTCTTTTAAATAAACAGTACTTTGATGTATGCAGATGCCTAATTTTTTCCCATGCTCATCTTTTTTTATTTTCAAAACTTTCATTTTTATACCCGGCATATAGCCCACATCCATAAAATTTGATCTTATTTTTTCTGTTAAAAGTGCGCATTATATGCCGGATTTTATGGTAATTATTACACATAGCATTACAATTCAATGCCAAATATATAATAAAGCATACAGAAGGAACTAATTCAAATGCAAAGCAGGAAAAATATACATCATATAAGTGAAACATTTTTATAAAAGCACATAATTTTGGACAATTCTAAAATACTTTTATTATATAATATGAATAAATTTAAATCTACTAAATATATCAGAAAAATAAGTTGAAATATCATACAAAAGATTTGATTTTTTTCTTTTTTTATGGCGCAACGACCAATATAGATCATAATGCGCCAAGAGAGACAATAAGAACAGTTAAATAAGATTTGCAGGCCATAAAGCCTTAGTCGAGCATAGTCTATATAGGCCTTTCTTAGAATCTATAGATTAAAATTAGATATGATGAATAAAACCCTTGATGCTAAGGAATTTAAACACAAGTGAGGAATGGTGTTATTGTTTAAAATACTGGATACAGTAAAATCAACAAAGTTAAAAAGCTGATGTCTAAGATGATGTGAATGTGGACAATCACAGAGTATGTGTTTCACCGATAGGGAGACATTACATATCTCACAATAGGGTGGTGGTTCACCAAAAAGAAGATGCCTATGCGTTAGGCGGGTGTGTCCTAGGTGCAGTCTAGTCCATATCACCTGCTCATGGCGGTTGCTTGATGATGGCACAGTTGGAGCAAGAATGGGCATGGCACTATGCAACTTTCTTTCAGTTTGTTGGTCCTAATTTGATATCCATACACTTTGCAGTTTCTGCCTGAAGCAAGCTTTCAGGTCAGAGTGCGGAATAGGGAACCTTTCTGAAGAGCCTGTCGCTGATCGTGCAGCTGTACCAGCCAGTTCATTTCCAGTTATTCCGGCATGTCCTGGGATCCAACAAAATCTGATATCTTTCTTCTTAAGATGATTAGCCAAAGCAAGTGATGTCCACAAGTATGGGATGAGACGACGAATGTAAAGAGACAATGCTTTGAAGGGCTGACAGGGAGTCTGTGTAAATAATGAACTTTTTACCGCATGATAGTGAAATATGTTCTATAGCTATTCTTAGCACATGAAGTTCAGCAGTGTAAATGGATGCTGAAATTGGTAGAGCGTCTGTAATTACAGTGCTCAGAGAAACTAACGCCGAACCAACATGGGATTCAGACTTTGAGCCATCCGTGAAGATAGGTTCATAGTCGGAAAAAAGCTCTCTGTGTTCCAAGTACAGTGTTCTGTATGTACTCTAAGGAGTGCATGCTTTTGAGTAGCATGATAGGGTAAAATCAACCTTAGGATAAATCACTTTCCAAGGGAGCACCTTAGAAATCTTGCACAGAGCAATTCTTCCAATGTTCAGATTTTAGTCATTAATCAGGTCTCTAATTCTAAAGTGAAAAGGTTGCGAGTAAGTTAGGGATGAACGATGACTGTTAAAATCATAAAGGCTAAAATTGAATAAATAGGAGTATGCAGTATTTGTTTTCATTGATTGGATTTTCATAAAATGGTTCAAACATAAATACTTCCTCCGCAAATCTAATGGGGGTTCATAGGCTTCAGCATAGAGGGACTCAACCGGTGGTGTACGGAAGGCTCCCAGACAAAGTCTTAAGCCTTGATGATGTACTGGATCTAAGATCTTCAAAAGAGATTTGCACGCAGAACTGTAGACCACAGATCCATAGTCCAGCTTTGATCTAATCAGAGCTCTGTAGAGGCGAAGCAAGGATGTTCGGTCTGCTCCCCAGCGAGTATTTGCTAATACTTTGAGGATGTTTAGGGCCTTGGCACTTCTGATTTTGAGATCTTTTAAATGACGATGGAATCGGAGAGATTGGTCAAATATAAGACCTTGAAATTTGAACTCCTTAACAACTTTAATGAGGCTTCTAACAATAAAAAGCTCAGGGTTTGGAAAAACCCCACGCTTTCGACTGAATACAACACTAACCGTTTTTTTCTTTTGAAAAAACAAAACCGTTCTGTTCAGCCCATTTAGTGAAGTTGTTAATAGTGGTCTGAATTTGTCGTTCTGCAACATTGAGGAATTTAGATGAGTACGATATTTGTACATCGTCCACATATAGAGAACACTGAATCCCCTGATTTATATGATGGGTTATGCTATTAATTTTAATAATAAGTAAAAGTATGCTTAAAACAGACCCTTGCGGGACACCTTGTTCTTGGATAAAAATATTTGAATAAAATGAACGCAGGCGTACCTGGAAAGAACGATGGTTCAAAAATTTTTTGATAAAAACTGGCAAATTCCCTCTGATGTCCATTGCATATACATCTCTAAGTATTCCGTACCTCCAAGACATGTCATAGGCTTTTTTAATGTCAAAAAAAACAGAGATGTTATACTGTTTCTTGATAAAAGCCTCTCTGATGGAAGTCTCTAGCCAAATGAGATTGTCTGTGATCGATCTTGATTTACGAAATCCACTTTGAAGTGGTGAAAGGAGATTATGTGAATCAAGGTGGAACATCAACCTCGCACTAACTATGCACTCCATCAGCTTGTGAGGGCAATAGGGCGGTATTTATTTGCTGATGTTGGATTTTTACCAGGCTTTGGAAACAGTAAAACGTGGGCATGACACCACTGTGTGGGAAAAATTTGGGTTTCCCAGATGCGATTGAAGAATAATAGAAGGGAGAGGATAGAACTGTCGGACAGATGCCGTAACATAACATAGTGTAGCCCGTCTGGACCTGCTGCTGTGTTACCCGAGCGATGCAGGGCTACGCGAAGTTCAAGGAGTGTTAGCGGGGAGTTGTAGCCTTCTTCGTTTAAAGAGGAAAAATTCAACTTCACCCTCTCTTCTCAACGCTTGAAATGCAGGGGTATAGTTGTCGCAACTAGACGTTTTAGCGAAGGTCTTGGCAAGAGTGTTGGCAATTTCAGGAATGGTATTGATAGAGACTCCATTGCTTACAAGCATGGAGACAGGGCTAGCACTGTATTTTCCACTGAGCTTACGGATATTGTTCCAAACCTCTTTACTTGAGGTTGAACATATTTTATCCACGATTCCCTTTTACGTTGCCGGTGGATTTTCCTGGCACGTGCTCGAGCTTTATTAAAAGCAATCATGTTGTCTGGAGTAAAGTAACGTCGAAACCGATTCCAAGCCTTGTTTTGATCCTTTTTTGCCATTTGGCATTCTTTGTTCCACCAAGGTTTGGGGAAACGGGGGAGTCTAGAGGATGGTAGTGAAATTGCATTATTAGCTGCAGATAGGATACAAGATGTTACTAAAGATACCGCTTCATCTATTGAGCCAGAGCTTACCATGTCTTCTGTTATATCTGCTTGGGTCCTGAAAGTTTCTCAATCGGCCTGATTGAACCTCCACCACGGTTGGCGAAGAGTCGCACACGCAATTGGTGTAGCGTAAGATATTACCACTGGGAAGTGATCGCTACCTAAGGGGTTTCCAAGAACACTCCATGTCAGATCTAATAGCAATGATGGAGAGCATATGGACAAATCAATGGCGCTAAATGATTGGGTTGGAGAATGCAAATAGGTGTTAGAGCCGTCGTTTAACAAGGTGAGGTCAAGTTCTGTAAGAAGCTTTTCGACGACTTTTCCTCTAGAATTCACATCTTGGCAACCCATAGCAAATGATGAGCATTGAAGTCACCCAAAAGGATGAATGGTGATGGGAGTTGATCTATAAGCTCTTGGAGTTCTCTAAAATTCAAAGGTGCTTTGGGTGGTAGGTATACATTACAGATTGTAACTGTAGAAAAATAAACCTGCACTGCAACAGCTTGAAATGACGTGCGAATTAGGACGGGGGAGAAGGGTGTCGCGTGGTTGATGAGTAGAGCCACGCCACCACAAGCTCTTTCACCCGTATTGTAGTCCTTCTGAAGAATGGAATATCTTCGTATGTTGATGTGCATGATGGTTTTTAAAAGCATCTCTTGCAGAGCCACGCACACAGGTAAATGTTCATTCATTAGCGATTTTAATCCTCTTTTTCCAGAGACCACGGGCAATTCCACTGAATTATTTTACTAACACTTCAGCTACAGAGAGCCTTTGGGCTTTTCGGAGTTGTACTTTATTGGTAATTAGCTTTGTCTTGATTTCTTTTTTTACCGAGAAGCATAACGTCTTCTACTTCTTTGGTGGTTTGAATTCCACCAGATTCTATTCAAATTGATGGCTTCAGTATTTTGGCAGCTTCCTGGACATTGCCAGTAGCTAGCCGTTTGGTAGAACTTTGGTCTATTTCCATCAAAACTTCAGTATCGGAAGGTACTGAGAGGTGCAATGTTTCAGGAGGCCGTTGTCTAGGTTTAAGGACTCTAGGTCCGTGAAAGATGTTTCAGGGGGAGATAGAGTTGTTTCTTGTTCAATTAAGTTATTTGTAATGGGTTTTTGAGCTATTGGGGAATCTTTATGAGATTCAGAAGTTAAATTGTCAATGTTTGTTGGTGTTTCTATGTTGCTAATTTCTGTTTGAGTTCCT
>BMAO01021489.1:0-20970 GCA_019973975.1 Trichonephila clavata
TGCATTATTTTAACATATAATGACTAAAACATTAACTGCATTTTTTTACCATATTCTTCCGATAGACATCCAATGTACCAGCAAAAATAATGCACTTACTTTTTAACAGAATAGATGTAAAACCATGGATACGCAAGGGAATATTTTAAATGGAATTAAACTTTAAAATATAACTTTAATTTAAAGTAATATAATTTTTAATAAATTGTTTCAACTGTTTCAAGACATTTAGAGCAAAGTTAGGTGCAAACATTGCATGGATAAATGTATTTCTTAATATTAATAATACATTACTAATACGCATACTATACGAATTATTAATAATTCGTATTAATAATTCTTACTAAATGTAACCTTACATCAGTCTACTTACGTAATCAAATATAAATATGCACTGTAACACATCGCATTTTTATTTAGATCATGGTCCTTAATTTGGGGTTCACACGACTCCTAGAGCTCCCTAATGCCTCTCTAGAGGTCCATGAGGAGGGCCATTTAATGCTCAAATTTCCTCTTTTATGAACTGTGAAGTTCCTCGCTGAAGAATTAAGAGGATTTGTGCCACCTAAATGACTGAGCTATTGTTTTTTATATTTATTTAATCTTATTATTTCTATTACTATCTTACGATTGACTTTTGCATGTCGGAAAGTCAGAAGTTGGATAAACTTCATTTAAAAAATGAAACTTAACAAATTAAGGAATTCGACCACACCCCTTTTTTAGAAAAAAAGGCTAAATATAAAGCGTTTTTTGATAAAAAAAGTCTATGAAAGGAGAAGAAATAATTATAAGAAAAAGGTGTAATATATAAAGCATGATATACCGAGGCATTACAATAATGTAATTTTTTTTCTTTGTGAATGTGTTTGGTAAAATTTTTGAAAGAAATTTTAGTTTAATTATTTCGTAATTTCAGTTCTTATTCTCAAATGTTTTTCATATAAATATAATACTTTAATATTATGTGAAGAAAAAAAAACTAAAATTTCTGTCAAATAGAAGAAAAAAATATTTATCATTTTTCTTAAATTTTTTGTAACAATTAATACTCCTTAAAAATTGATCATTTATAAAAATGTATGGGTTGAAAAAATACAAAAATGCAATTATGTAACTATATCTTTAAGTGGTATTTTAAGTTTATTTTAGCTTATTATAATTATTGTTTCCGAATTATAAACTTTAAAGAGGTTTTTCTCAATTGGTGTTCTTTCGACACATTAGTGCTTTCAAATGCTATTCTTTACACAATTATTTACCAATCATTTCCCTTTTTTCAAAAGGAACAAACTCGGCACCTTTTGTTCAAAAGGTACCGAGTCACCTTTAAATATGTACCATTATAGATTAAATTAGTAAATTGGCCCAAAGAAAAAGTTTTAATAGATCATATATTTCCATCAAAAATCTGAATTAAATTTTTTTGTTTGCGTTTACATAGTCAGTACTACAACGTAATATTTTAAATCAGATGTTTACTGTTTTCTTAAAGAATAAAAAAGCTGTTGAAAGTCTGTATAAGTAGCAGAGGTTGTCTTAGAGTTATTGTGGATCTTTAAATATTTCAGCAATGTGTTGGGAGTTAGGGAGGGGTGTTCAAAATTTTGAGTGTCCGCTACGACCGGCTGATACTTTAAGATTGACCGCAGCGATTGAAAGCTTAAAATCGCTGATTTAGATAATAGCTCTATCTAATTTTAATTTTGGATTATTTTTATTTCCAGAAAGGAGTTTTGATTCTGAATTCATTTAAAAATATTTAGTGAAATCAGTTTTGATATGATTCAGTACTTACGCATTATACAGTAGACCAAATTAATCGAGTCGTCGCCAATTAGCTCGATGTGCAGCCAATTCTGGAAAACTGTTCCTGTGTATGTTCGAGCATAAAGATAACGATGACAGAGCATTTTACGACGATGTTAAAATTGGCGACATCTTTTGATTTGGCAAAATTGGTCTTATTATGATAGGTGAGAACCATATTTCTTGATTCAAACAGCATTGTCATTAAGATTCTTAAATAATTTTACATGAATATTATAAAAGAAAGAATGGTGAGGTCTCTGAACCAATTATATCTCATTTGAAATAAAGGGAGCTAAACAAAGAAATCTTTTCCTAAAATTAATGAAAGATTGTCTTTCCTTCATTTTTATTCTAATTACAAAATAACCCAATTTTTAACTGAGATTGTCAACTTTAAAAACTACTTGAACAAATTTAATTTTGTTCCGTCATCTTCCTGTGATTGTGATATTGGTGGTGAGGGAAATATGGAGCATGTGCTCCTTCTGTGTTCCAAGTTTGAAAGTGAACGAAACATCCTAAGACTGGCTTTAAAGGAACTTAATATATAAATTGGCCTCCGAAATTCATTCAGAAACTTCTTTCCACCAAAAGTGCTTTTAAAAAGTTCTGTGAATAATTTGTTGTAAATATTTGTAATCTTCATAACCTCATTTTTTTTTCTTTCTTTCTTTGTAATGTGTGATTAATACTTACTTCTGTGAGCCAGGTGTGACACTTTGTGGTGCACGGGATTTTATAGTTTTCAACAAAGAAAAAACTCCTTCAAACATACACACGTACACGCATTTGTTAAATGTTATTATGTGTAAATATATAATACTTAAAACATTTGGCCTTTTTTCGTATCCTAAAAGTAGGACAAAAATTTTCATTGTAAAAATATGAAAGCAAAGCATAAGGCACTAGTATTCCAAATCTCAAAATAATAAATTTCAATATGCTTTCTTAATAAGTTCATTAAAGCCTTACGGAATGTTAAATCAAGCCCATGTGATGAAATATATATTGAAACTGAATTTGATTCAATTTGATCAAGAGAAAGGATTGGTAATCCAATTTGATCGAAAGAAAAAAATACTCATCCAATTTGATTAAGAGAAAAAACGGTAATCAATTTTATCAGAGTGAAAATGGTAACCCATTTGATCAGATAGGAAACATTGCTATTCCTTTTAATGATGTTGATGAAAAATCCTGTCGACGTAGAATTTATACATTTCTTTAATAAATTGATCCCATTCATTGATGATAAAGAATCGTACTTTATTTTTTATTTCCAATGGGAAAAATTCAAATCGATCATATGATAAATACAATAACGTGTTCTTCATCGAATTCAAAACTGACGTAAGGCGTGCACTTGTTGTTCTACTTCTGAAATTTGATAAAATTACAAATCTGATCATTAGGAAAAGATATTCAAATATTAAGATTATTAAATAGTTTTTCAAAATTTTAAAAAAAAGTATTCCTAAATTATGAATATATTTTTAAATAGTGTGGAGTGTATAAATAGTGTACTGAATGCCTTAATAAAAAGAACAAAAAACTAAATTTACGTGTGAAAGTGTAATAAACATACAGTCTCAATAATTCAAAACTTCGATAATACGAACATCACAATAATTCGAAGTATATACTCAGTCCCTAGAAAAACTCTTGATCTTTCGAACTAAAACAATACATTTTGGTATACTTAATATTTCGAAGTAAAATCTGTGGTTGGCCAGACTACAACATGCTATATAATTCGAAGACAACTTATAAAACTCTCGACAATTTGAACACTAACTGTCATCTTCAGTTCTGTAATACAAGGTTGAAGCTTACAAGTTTAACGTTGCGTTATCCCTGCTTGTCTCCCCTGTAACATAGTCCCTTTAATTGACCATCTGTCTGTTACCCTTTCTTAATGTTTTCGGATTCCCCGGACAAAAAGAAACTTATTTTTTCCATTTCTTTAAGTGGGCAATGAACCAATCACACCTATTGTCAGCCGTTCATATCTTTCGTTTACACGTGACCTTGCTAAACATGTGTTCATAAAGGATGGTCCGCTATTGTAAGAAAAGATGTGTAGAATTCTACTTTGAATGTATTGAATTCATTCTTTTAATACAGCACTTTTAGCTTACGCAAAATATTTATACTGTATAATATGTACTTTTTAAGATACTTTAAAATAATTTTATACATATGTACACAATTGTTGTTTTATTAAAGAGTTTCAAATTTAAATGTGTTAGAAAAAAATGTCTCCTCGTGTATTTTGGGAATTTTTTTCTCTTCTCTTGGATAATTCGAAGCTTTTCATTGGTCCCTACAACTTCGAATTATCGAGAGTCGACTGTATTGTGTTTACTACTTTTCTTCCTTTTTGACCTTTGTATGCAAGTCTTACGGTAAAAACAGAAAATAAACAATGTATATGAGATACCCTGGGTATAAAATTCCGTTCGTTTTTTCCGTTCAAGGATGTCAGGTTGAGGAGAGGAAATGTGTGAAAAGCCTGCGATGTCCAAGTAGTCAATAGTTTCTAACTCCTGACTAGCATTGTTCAGGGAGGTCTGATGCCACTGAACCCCCACCATGTTGAAACACTGATTCACTTTAAATTGCTGAGGTTCAAAATTTTCAAATTGGCACGATGAGGAAGTTTGAAAAGAGCTGTGCCAGTTCAGGTATTCTCTCCTCTCTAGACCGAGGTTCAGAATTTCAAGTTACGTTGCCGATAGTCTTAACGTAGTTTTGCATTGTAACGTAAATAGCGATTTTGTTTAACCGTTACCATTTTTAGCGTTGTTTTATTTACGCAAAATATACAGTTATAACAAACTTTGACAAAGAATGGTTATGTAACCATCATACAGCTATAACACACAACATATTTTAAATATGAGAAATTATCGTTTTATTTGTTCCTTTTATAAATTTCGTTTTCAATTCTTTTACAGAATAAATTATAAATAATTGTATCTTTCCTATATTGAATTTTAACAATAATTATCAAGAAAGGGGATTAAACTGAACAATAAAAGTACCATAAAAGAACGCCTTACTGTACATTTTAAGTTTATTTTAAATTAAAATTAAACAAATATCAAGTAAATTTTCAAAAGAATTTATAATAACAGAAAATATTAATTAGAAAATAATTAACTTAGATAATAACTCTCTCAGAGTATTTAATATAAATGTTGAAAGCGTATTTGTTACTCAGAAATATTTTACTCACGATGTTTTATAATAGTTTATAATAATTAGAAAATAATTAACTTAGATAATATTCTTAGAGTATTTATGAAAATCGGAGCGTTTAATATTCGCAAGGCACAGAAACAAGTAGTTAAAGAAAATTTTCTAATAATTTTAATGGAGAGAGAGAATTTAAGCTTTATTAAATTATAATATGATCTGTATTTTTATATGTATTTTTATATGAGTAAGTAAGCTAAACCGAATGAAGTTTAAAAGTGTTAGAAGATTATATTTAAATATTATTTAACGTGTAAGCGTCTTCTCCTTATACCTTAAATTTAGATGAGTAAATTCAGTTTGTCACTTTATCAAAACTCATTAAAAATATAATTCTAAAATATTTTAACAAAATATAAGAATTTATTTGCAAACTTTGCACTTGTTTTAAGTGTAATATTATTTCATCATAAGAAGCAACAAAATTCCATTAATTTCAAAATGTAATATGATATAATTAAACAGAAATGCGAAATTATCCATTAGAAGCTTTTCCTCAAAGAAATTTTGAAGCTGATTTTGTACGGAAAAAGAAATTGTTTAAAAGGCGCTTAAATGGCAGTAAATAAATAAAAATTATGTAATTTAAAAATAAAAAAACTATACATTTTTCAGAATTTTGTCATATTTTGTTTGTAGTATTGAAATTGTGAGGAGTAAAATGAAATCCTGCCTCATTTTCGTTACTCAACAGGAACGACTATATTATTTCCAAGTACGTATAGAACGGAAACTGAATAACTAAATTTTGAAAATTGTTCATTATTAAACATAAATATGCTTGTATTTCTCAATATCTTTCACTGATTAATATATGAAGTACTTAGATGACTTAGTATATTTCAATAATTATTCTATTAAAATTCTAATTGTAGTTATTATCACACTTGAATTTATGTTTTTGGATTACTAAGTCAGTTTTAAAACTCTGAAGTTATTTTAAGTATGCAATTTATATTATTTCAGTCTACATTGCAATATTATAGAGGCATTTCCCAGCTTGCTTTTAAATTGAAATTGAACTTGATACGCAAGAACTAATATTTATTTGGTTTTAAAGTTAAAAAAAAAACTAATAGAGCAACTGATTCTCAAGTGAGAGAGGCAGCAGACAGGAAATAAAAAAGAAAATCCTCTGAAATAAGCAAATCCTTCGCAAACACACTCTGTCAAGTACATTTTATTGCATTTCAAAGCTTTCGGAATAATGTTATGGATAGCAGCGAACAGAAAAGATCGTATTTCATAAAGACGTATATATACGTCTGGGGCAATTTACGCACTGGCTGAGCGAGGAGTTTACATACGCCGGAAGCAATTAGGAGGTTAAAGTCTTTTTGTAGTTTTATCATCAAAGTACACTTCTGGCCACCGTAAATGCAACACCCTGAAGGAAGCACGCAAATAACATGAAACTTACAACTTGCATTAGCGAAGGTGAGATATGCAAATGATTAGAAACTCAACGCAGACACACATTACGCACGCCTGTGGCGTCCACTCAAAGCGCTATTTAAAGCTTGGAGATTTTCGACGATTTCAAGTTCAGCAATTGTGTTTTTTTGTGGTTTTGTTCAAAAAACGATCAGTTATGTCTCGTAGAAAACAGATATCAGCTTTTGATCAAGTATCCGAGTTCGACAGAGGAAGGATGGTGGCCTACCGAGATTATGGATTATCTTTCAGGGAAACCGGTAGTCGTGTTCGACGAAACCAAAAAACTGTAATGCGAATATGTGACCGCTGGATGCAGGAGGGTACGACGGACCGACGTGGTCGATCGCATCCACCTCAGTGCACCACTTCACGTGAGGACAGACAAATTGTGCGCATGGCAGTGACGAATCGCTCAGTCACATCACGAACCATAGAACAGCACTTTGAGTCTGTAAAGCATCGTTCAGTGTCTGCGCGTACCATTCAACGCCATTTACAGCAGAGTGGTCTGTCCGCAAGACGTCCATTGCTTGTCTACTCTTGACGCAGAACCACAGACGTTTCCTCCGCCAATGGTGCGATGAAAGAAAGATGTGGGCAGCAGAATAGAATGAAGTTGTATTTACTGACGAGTCACGCAACTGTCTGCCACACCACGATGGTCGGATTCGAGTCTGGAGACACCATGGAGAGAGGGTGCTGAACAACTGCGGTATGCACCACCGCACTGGTCCTGCACCAGGTATTATGGTATAGGGCTGTATTGGATATCCTTTTCGCACTCCTCTAGTACGCATTGCTGGTACTTTATACAGCCAGCGCTACATCTCCGAGGTGTTGGAGCCAGTTGTCCTTCCTTACCTTCAGGGCTTGGCCACAGCCATATTTCAACAGGATAATGTGCGACCACAAGTGGCGCACATTGTCCAAAGGTTCTTCGTCAATCACCAGATTGGATTGCTTCCCTGGAAGGCTCGCTCTCCGGATCTTTCGCCGATAGAAAACATGTGATCCATGGTTGCTCAACGATTGACCCAGATTACACTCCCAGCTGCCGCACCAGATCAACTTTGGCAACGTATGGAAGCTGCTTGGTCTGATGTACCCCAATAACACATCCAAAGTCTCTTTGAATCAATGCTGAGGCGTGTAGCAGCGGTGATCTTCAACAATGGAGGCTACTCTGGCTACTGATTCTGGCAGGAACCACAGAAGTCTATATTTGACAGAAGTCTATAAATTTAATTATTTGACACTTGGTCAACATGTTATCAACAAAATAAATTTTGTTGCGCTATCTATTGTCTTTCTTGGTGTTGCATTTACGGTGGCCAGCAGTATATATTATTATTGAATTCAATACATTGTTATTGTATGGAGGGGAGAACGATGAAAACTATAATCGAATATTGAGTCGCAAGAATAGAAAGTTTAAGAAGCACTGTGCTAATTATTTCACTTTAGAAATTAGAATCCCTTTTAAAAATTCAAAGGGGAAAAATCGATGCTATATTTAGTCATATATGAATTAAGTCGATGCTATAATTAGCCAAAAACGCTTAAAATATTTAGCCTGTCTCAGAAAAAGAGTTCTTAAACGTGTAATTTATTGTGTATGCTTAAGCGGGACATTAAAGTTACTCGAATGTTTCTGCTGAAAGATCTCGCAGTTTCAAACCTTAAACTGGAAGTCCTCTATGGCAACACAGCTGAAAACACATTCTTTAAATTTCCACACCATGAGAACTTTGAACATGAATAGAACTTAATGTGTATCAGCCCTTCTTCACCGTGAGGCTTGAGCGACACCAAGACTTGAAACCCCTACTGTCGCTTGCTTATTATCTATTAATGGATTTTGGGTCTACAACAGTGTTTCTCAAACTTTCCAATTTTCTTTCATAATTTTCATCGCCCCCCCCTATTCAATAACATTGTATTGAATGCAATAATAATGTAATTTGATACTAAAGCTACAATGTCACTTTAATTATAAACAGGTGTTGATGGGTGAAGGAAGGCAGATGAGCTTGGGTATGTTATTTATCTTTCAAGGAGAACTTCGTTAGGATTCGTGTATTTATTTCTATTTGTCAGAGAAATAATTTATGTTAGATTAGTAGTCTTTTATCCTGTTGTATCTGGCAATGAAAGAATATGATGATGGACTTAATGAATTGCCTTAGAACTGTAAAACCAGCTACGGAAATAATAATATAGTAACAAAATTGAGTGGAATAAAGATGTTTAATATTTTCACCTTCTGAAATGGATGTAAACTTATTTCATTTATAATATATTTAATCATGGTGTAATAATTATCACCATAGATTATCAAGATAATTATCAAAATTTGAATATAATTTTTCTATATAACAATCCCATGGGAGTCAGAGTTAATTACTAAACTTAGTCTTCATTTACTATCGATAAATTTATTACCAAATACATGTACAGTACTGATAAATTTATAAGTATATTATATCAGTGTAAATGTGTATTTTATTATTTATTATGTCAGAATGTATCTTGTTTTGTTTCCTTTATGTAAATTAATAATTTTTTCAAGTAATCTTTTTTTTTTACTTTTCGATATACTCGCGGCCCCCTTGTAGAGTTATCACGCCCCCTCAGGGGGGCGCGCCTCACAGTTTGAGAAACGCTGGTCTACAAACAAGATTCAGAGGCCCAGGCCCAGGGACAGGTTAACCTAAATCCTGAATTCAGTGAGGCAGTGAATATTTATTGATGTCGTACTGTAATGTAACACTACAGTTATTATTGACGAATCTCATAATTCTAAACCTTGGTCAAATCAAGAGGGTGATACATGGGTTGGCACCTCATTCTTTGAGATTCCACACCCCGAAAACGTTAAGACTTTGAGCCTCAACACGTTTCATGTATATTAGTTCCTCTACACGTTGGTTTTTCAGTTGAACCACGGTTCCAATCGAATCCATGGACGACAATGACTCAATGCACCTGCCGAGTGAGGCGGATATATGCGCTGGGGGCAGTTAGAGAGTTAATAAACATTGTAGTGGGGGACTATTTCTACTTCCCTCTAATCCCCCTTGTCTACTCTCGGACCCGGCTAGAACTGTGGGAGCAACTAATTGATCATACGACATGATTCACTAAAATCGTTTATTTGCCACAATAATTAACACAGACACAATAATAATCCAATTAAGATAGTTTTGATCAATATTTAGAGCGCGAAGGTGAGACCAGTTAGCATGAGCATAATATTTACAGACATTCAACTAATTTCTACGATAACGTATACTAGCTTGCTTCTAATTCGGACGCGCTCTAACAATTTACTCTCTAACTTCTATTTAAATAAGAAGCATCATACCTGAACTCTTGTACTTCCAAAATCCTGTAGCTGAGGCCTTGTAAACTAACGGTCGACTTGATCACTATGCATCCGAGTGATCATCACTTTGGTCATCTTCAATTCTCAATTTAGAAATCTTAGATTTTCACTTCGTGAACTCTCAGTTCACTAACTCTCAAAACTCGGAATACAGAATGTACATAATAAACTTAGTTTGTATAATTTTCTTACCTTCGGTGAAAGTTGATTGAATGAATTATTTATCTTAAAGAATCCCCAAGGTGTTAGTAGAGCCACGTATAAATCCATCACAAAATGATATAAATATTCCAAGTTTATAAAAAGAAAAATAAGTAATTAAAAGTTATAATAAGAAAAAATCTACTGCAATTTATAAAATCAATCTTAAATGTTTTACCTAATCATTTAATGCGAAAAACTGAAGCATCGAACCTCAAAAATCTTGGAAAGACTAATCTTGAATCCAATAAAATTTATCTTCCCCCAAGCATTGAAAAGGAGATTTTTCACTCCTTCCCCACAGTATTACACTTTTTCTTTGAAGAGCGGGACCAGGAAAAAAAGAGACATTCATCCATCGGCAGCGTAAATCTTTGAAATAGAACACAAATGATCCACAAAGGAGAGGATCTAAAAAAAGAAAAAAAATGTATTCTAGGTCCCTGAAGGAAGAAAATGAAGGAAAAAATAAGGAGGAGAAAGGAAGAGGAAAATAAATGGCGAAACATGTTCATGTTGAAAGTACTTCATAGTATGTTCACTATCAAGTTATTTTTTATGAAGGATTAATGTACAAATTTGTGATAGTGTTTATATACGTGTATCATACGTAAATTATAGTTAAATGCGCATTAGTATGAATTGAATACTACTAAATATAAAGGCTTTTGTGAAATAATTTCGATATGAATTTTTTCTTTTAGAAAGTCGTTGTAAAACGAGTTTCACTTGTAAAAAATAAAGGAAATATCTATAGTATACATATAAAGCTCTTTTTTACTATAAGATCTTGGTATTACTATCTTCCTCGTTACTCATTTGATCAAAGAACGCTCACATTAAACACATACAATGCCATACCTTTTATGTTTCACACTCATGTCCAAAATCAAGATCACAAACATAAAATCTGGGAAAACTGATGAAGTATTCACTGCCTTGTCACGAAATTTGACACGGAGACATATTACAATGTGATATAGAATTCAGGAACTTAATAAAATGAAAAAGAATTGAACTTTGAATATGATATAGGGCATATCAAAAAGTGTGAAATCTTGAATCAAGGATATAGCATTTAACTCGGAAAAAATATACCTAATATGAAGAGTAACCACCGTGCACCGTTATACAAGTCTCACAACGAACTCTCATACTGTATATGAGGACGTCAATAAATGACTGTGGCACCATTCTTCCGAAAGCTCGACTTTTAAATCTTGCGGAGGGCCCTGGGATGAAGCTATTCTCAGAAATAGTATTTCTTAGACCATCCCAAAAATGCTCAATAGGGTTAAGATTCGGAGACATGGACGGCCAATCCATATCGCAAATATCCTCTTCTTCATGAAATCCATCAACAATGTGAGTTCTGTGGAGTTCCTTATAACAGTTGATGAACTTAATAAGAAACAGAAGTAATAAAATTACTGTATAATTCACAGTTTCAAAATATCTCACAGTGCTCTTAATGATTAGTCTGCTTGTTTCTCGGTATTTCTCATTTCTTCGTGAGTATTATTCAAATTGGCATCAATTGAATAACCAGAGAAGATTAATCAGAAACTTGAAATTTTTAAGAATATCTCTCCAAAGATCTCGAAGTACATACGATCAATTTCTTTCTTTGTTCCTGATTTCAGAATTTATTAAGAATACTTTTTATAGTTCAGAATGTATAAATATAAATTATTACTGAAAATTTTTTATACGTTATAAATTGTATTTCTCGCACTTTCAAGACAAGTATAGTGTTGCAGAAGCATTTGTCTGAATGCAAATGATTCTAAATTTAAAGGTAAATAAAATAGATATCAATAAATATGTATAATATCCCTGCTCTTATTACATTTAAAAAATATCTTTAGATACACATATATTAAAGACTTTTATACAAACACGAATGCCAAAGCATTTGTGAGCATAAAAGTTATACATTTTTTTATCTATTTACAAAGAAGAGACTTACAGACTATATTATCCAGTTGAATCAAAAACCTTAAATTGTTTCGTTTAAAACTGATGCAGAATTGAGAGCTTAGTTAAATGTTTTTGCGAGTTGAAACGGAATGAATTTTACCTATAAAGTATTCAAAATCTTGTTGAACATTGAGAAGAAGTTGTGAGCCATGAAGGAAAATATATTATTGATTAACTACTTGCTAGTTTTTATTAAAGTAAGAGAATTTAAACCGAACGGTATGAACTTTATTTTTACGATAATAGTGTTGCAAATTTGCATGGGTAAAAAGCAAACAACGTCTCTAATTATTTGAACATTAACATATTTATTGATGTACAAGTGTGAACAAACGACAGCATGAAGATATATTGACGTAGATTCACAAAGTAATATTATAACAGATTTTTTACAGTAGTAAAAAAAACACTAGCTTTCAATAAGCTTTACTGCGTTCCAAAAACGGTTCTTTAGAAGAGTTCCGCTAGTAGTGAGACGTTTTTGCGTCACACATGCATTCCTAAATATTGGGGGTCCTATCATCTGATATCAATCCGGCAACCTATGACCGTGAGAAAAACCCCTCCCTGCTCATGCGCTGGGAGTATAATTTAAGGATAACTGAGCAACCCACCCCACCCCGACAGTGGAGAAGTCAGTCCGTTGAAAACACTAAATAGAATGATTGCGTTGCCTCCTCCCTCACAAATAACATATTCTAGACTCTTATGAAATTATCAATAGTATGAATAACTTCAATGTAAATGTACATACTGTAATTAATAGCTGTGACGTAAATAAATTAATTATTTAGTTTCTTAACTTTCAAGCTACCATTACTTTTTCCAAACGTCACGTTTCTTATCACAGTCAATGCACAGGTAGATTTCGATCTCGACTGACTGACCTCTGAACTTCCTCAACCTTAAAAAAGCCTCAATGAAATTTCCAGAAGGATAAATCCAGAGGCTTCTCGTAGTTTCTTGGCTGTAAAATTTCGGCAATCTGGTAATCCTGTCCGCATCTTCTACGGTTGCCATTATCTTATTTTATAAGCTTAGCTGGGAAGCGAACTTCGTCTGTAAAACTCAATTTCCAACAAGGAGAAGAATACCGCGTGGAAAATAACACACACGGGTGTTTCAATATTTAAAAAAGGTTTATTGGATTGCCATGAATAAAAACACAAAGGCAAAAAGACATGACATGAAGCAGTAAGCAATATTACTTATATCATTAGAAAAGGTTGCTGATTTTCGTTTGATTGTTTGATTTGAACCCCTAGCCTGCTAAGGAAACTGCATTTATGCTGTGCTGCCTGTTAGACAATAGTGCTGAGAAGATGTGTAAGTCATTAAACAAGAGATCGCTGTACACTTAATCTAAAAAAAAAAATATTTTAAATATTCAACTTAGCTGCTACGTAATAAATCAATAGTTCATTTTCTCACCTCGCTTCAACATTCAAGTCTGATAATAAAAACATATTCATACTACTTTTTCTATTCCATTCCGTCAAGGAAAACAGTAGTAAGATCAATAACTTATGAAAAGAAACGAATCGTTTTGTTTGTAAAGTTTTGATCATATTTCTTCCGAGAAGACCAGGGAATTATCATCGATTCTCTTTCTTAGCTTCGCTTCCTTAGCTTTAATCAATTTTAACACCAAATCAGTTTCCTGTTTCAGCCAAATATGGCTTCTTCCAGGTCTTTCGATTTCTCATTAACAGCACACAAAATCCATTTATCTGACTTTCAATCGGTGTCAATGCTCCAAAGACAACATCATAATAGGTTCTCAGATATCATCGCTAGGTTTCTTCCTCTTCTTTTATTCTTTGTTATTCTCCTCTACAACTTTATTAATTGATATCAAGATGAACTGAAAGCAGAAACTCGAAGTATATACTAATGCCTTTTTTCGAGATTGATGAGTAGTAAAAAGTACATATGATGACTTTTGATACTGGCGTGAAGTATATGAATTTGGTTATTGTAGGTTAAAGCTTATAAACAATTATCTTATTTAGATACCGTTGAGCGTGTGTGCTGTGTATGCGTGAGTGTATGTGTGCGTGAGTGTGAGTGTGTTTTGTGCGTGAGTGTATGTGTGCGTGAGTGTGTGTGTGTTGTGCGTGAGTGTGTGTGCGTGAGTGTGTGTGTTTGTGCGTGAGTGTATGTGTACGTGGTGTGTGTGAATACGTGTGTGTGTGAATGTGCGTGAGTGTGTGTGAATGTACGTGAGTGTGTGTGAATATATGTGTGTGCGTGAGTGTGTGTGAATGTGCGTGAGTGTGTGTTGGGTGTATATGTTGTGTGCGTGAGTGTGTGTGAATATGTGTGTGCGTGAGTGTGTGTGAATATGCCTGAGTGTGTGCGAGTGTGTGTGCGTGAGTGTGCGCGTCCATGATGAAATAATGAATGATGAATAAAGAATAAATGATGAAATGATGAATAAAGTCCATGTAATCCATATTTTATTGTGAAACATTGTAAGTGATAAAAGGTTTTGATGTTTAGCCAAAAAATACATTCTTATTTCAAAAGCTATTTATTGTGACAGCAATAGATTTTGAATGGTAAGAAAAAAAATCTGTCCAACAAACACACATTTAAGTTTTTTTTTTCTTTCAAAAATAAAAACGTCAACTTTGACGAAAACTATGCATACATAATAAGTAGTTATGTTGATGTAAAAGGACTGCTTTTCATATTACTGTATCTTCAGCTTTTTTTAAGGTGAAAGTAAAGTAAGGAATTGGCCTATACGTATTTGCTTATCTTAGGGGAAAAAAGGTAGCTTAGAAAAAACAGCTCTTTGCTTTTCCGACAGCCACATGAAAGCACTTTATAATTTTGTTGTCTTTTGTATATAACTGTCATTCTAAATGAAGGAAAAATATCACTTAAATCTTTCGTGTCAGATAATTCGAGTTTCCGAATAGTTCATACAATTTCCTCATTTAATAATCTGAAAACAGTTGTTGATACTGCTCATTGGATATCCAAATGCAAATGATCACTTTGAATGGTTCCTCAAGAACAAGAACATAGGTCGACGATCACTTAACGTACATAAATTTCTCCCCCCCCCCATTTATTTCTGAACAAAAAATGGAGCAAAATGAATGATAAGCTCAGATATTGTAAAAAAAATGCAGTAGAAAATGTATTCATTTCCGGTAAATTTATCAGGTAAAAAAAATTTAATCTCATTGGCGTTTCTTACATAGCATTTTAATTGGAAAAATATTCCACAAGTTTTCCAGAATTAGCAATATTTTTCAATTGCGTGGCGACATGTTTAATAAATTACAGGAAATTTGTTTCAATTTAGTTTACAAACGGGTTTCGAATTTTCGGTAGTTTCTTTGAAGAAAAAATACATTTTTAACTCTTACATGAATCTATTAATATTTGGAAATATACGGTATGATTACGTAAATTTCTCATCAGTATCCGTATTTTCTAATATATGCAGGTATTTGTTTTCAGAGACTCTATATGGAATGCTTTCTTTCACATATATAAAAATTCAAAATTAGAAAATAAAATATATATTTCTAATAATATTAATAAACATAATATTGGGCTTTAGTGACGTGTATTAATAAGTGTATTAATTTTACACTATCATTCACAATATAAGAATATGAATTTAAAAAAATGTAAGTATTCGAAAAATGGAGTTAAAAGACAAAATTTTTGAAGTTGAAATGTGTAAAATATCTAATGTTTTATATGTTTTAATATCTTATACAATTAAATTTGAAAAAAATTGCAAAAAAACCATCACATATTTTATTTATTATTAAATAGAGAAATGAAACAAAACAAAATATGTAGGTTTTAAGTTGAATATTTAATTTTTTACAGGTGTAAAAGCATTTAGTTTTAACGTAAGTTTACTATCCCGAGTTATCTCGGACATATGGAAAATAGTCAAATATTGCTCTTGGTATGAGAGTTTTGAAAGAAGGGACAGTACAAAGTGATACCTGACATTCTGTAGACTGGTATCTGGTCTCTTTTCTTACTGGCTTAGCTCTGGAACCACTTTTACGGGAACGTAGAGTACACTGTCTTAATAAGGTTATACAATCGTCTGCAATAAAAATACGTACAAAAGAATAACTACCACTGTTTTCAATGTTCACCTCTTCATAATCACTATCTGAAAAATCATCACTTTCGCTATCTTGCAGCATCACCATTATTTTATTTTTTCAACGCAACTATCCTTTTTTATACATTACTAATCCACAAGTCGACGTGTACTATATAATAGAGAAAACACGTGAACTCCTTCTCAGATCCACTAAACCAACAATAATTGACAAACAACTAAGCAAAGTTCAATATTTCCTTTCCTTTCCTCCAGTACGAAAAAAACCATGATAAAACACATCGTACTGACAAATTCTGCTTCGACTGAGTTTTCTAGGTATAATTATTTACTGCAATACAGTAGACGTCATTTATCCGAATCAATTGGGGCCGGTCATCGTTCGGATACGCGATTGTTCGGATTACCGAATTCCGAATGTGACCATGCAGTATATGAAACATTACACTATACGAATATTAAAAATTATCACTTTGGGGGAAATGTGCTTGAAGAAAAAGCAAAATAGGTGCAAAATGTCGCAATTTTACCTTGATTGTGGAAAATAATCACTTTTTTTTCGCTGTACCATTGTACACCGTCGTGTTTTCTCTGCAAGGTCTCTGATTCTCTTGAGCAGCAGTTGAGCAGGACAGCACACTCTGATTGTTGTTCGTACCACTCCATAGCTGTCTCTAACGCAAAAAACGTGTCAACATTTTATGGACCCTTGCTACTTTCATTGTTGTTGTCCTCGTCTTCATCCCTTTCATCGTCGACAGGGTCGGATTCTTCTTTCACGGAAGCCACTATCGCGTCATTATTTAGCATTGAAATCCGCAGTTTCTGATCGCATGCCATCCAGGTTTCTACATCAACAAAACTCAAAAAAAGAGCACGAATACACCCCTCACTTAGAAACAAACTGCCTAATATTTCACGAAGATGTTTACAAAATCTCATACAGCTGAAATTACCCAAATATCCCTCACCTTGGGTTTTCCCGTCACTTTTGGCTTCACAGGAAACAAATGTTGAGCATTGCACTGTTCGAAAAGGTATCCGGACTTTGGTTCGAATATTTGACCCTCCGGATAATAAACGACGTTCTATTGTATATACAAACCCGAGAAACTCGGATATCAGGCAAGCGGTTAAAACTGCAATTCAATTCATGTAACAACGATGTCAGTTTTGTGAAGCAGGATATTGTATGGATATTTTTAGAGGAGTTTTCATGATTTTAATCTAAAGAGCCATTGTGATTTTTCTGATATATGAAAACTTTTACCCTCCCTTAATTTGAAGGGTTCTGAAAATTCCCTTGCTTCTGTATATGATAAGCAATGTACAACAATTTCTTGGATATATATATATATCCTACTTAATTTATATTCCCTAAAATTTAACGATCTATTAATTTTCATTTAATGTTCTAAACTGTCAATAAATACCAGCAGAAAAGTTTTAAGAAATCACTTATTATTAAATAAGTTCAATAAATCCTTTCCTATTTTCTAGATATCTAGTTCATTTGACTTTAAAAACGTAAGTCAAATAGTCGTATTTAAACTAAGCTGTCCGTAAAGAAGAAAAATAGTCCATTAATTTCTGAAAAAATTGGTTTCTGGATAATTGAGAAAAGATAAGGAAAAAATTATTCTAGACTCTTATTTAAAATTACATACATCCCAAATTTATTTCTTCTCAAGCCATTTCATCATTTAATTCGTAATTAAAATGATTGCACATGGAGTTGGTAATTCATTTTATATGAATTTAGGTTAACTTCTCTTTGTTAAGCTTATATATTACCAAAGAAGAGCTATTGGTAAAAAGATAAACGATCATTGGCAAAGTAAAATTTTAGAGGAAGCAGATAAAAACTTTCAGTTATGAATGAAAAACTGATAGCAATATTTTTAAAAAAAACATGATTTAATGGACTTTTACGTAACCTGAAGTGGCAATGGTGAGAGAGTGCAATTTAAATACACTCATGTCCATAAATTAAGGATAATTCAGAATCACACAGAAATTAAACTCTAAAATAAAAATTTCACATGTAGAATTATCACACACATCTCGAAGAAGAATATGCAAATTACAGGAAACCACAGATGGCGCGGATAGTACGTCACAATGACGAGAGTGTAAGAGAGGGTATATAAGGAATGGTGGCAAAGAAGTAAATTGTTCACAAGCGCTTTAAAAGCCTTTCAGTGCAATAACCGCATAGTTATGGCACAAAGGAAGCATTTGGATGATTTTTTACGTGGTAGAATTATCGGACGACTGGAATGTGGACGTACCCAGCTGGAAGTATCCGAGAACTTGGAATCGCCCAGAGTGTCATCTCCAGGCTTTGGCAACGATTCCAAGATGATGGTAATGTGAGTAGATGTTACAGCACAGGTCGCCCCGAGTTACAACGCCGAATGAGGACGGTATTTGGCAGTTACTGCCAAAAGAAACAGACGGAGCACAGCATCAGACCTATCTCGTCAGCTCTCTTCAGCTACCGGTACGACAGTTTCAAGGCAGACCGTGTACAGACGCTTAGGGCACATTGGTCTATATGCTCGTAGGCCTGTCAGATGTGTTCCCTTACCGCAACTCACTGTCGCCTGCGATTAACCTGGAGTAGAGAGCATGCATTGTGGACACCGCAACAGTGGTCTTGTGTGATGTTTTCCGACGAGTCCAGGTTTAGTTTGCAGTCTGATTCTCGCCGGACTTTCATATGGAGAGCGCCAGGTACCCGTTACCACCAGAGAACACCATTAAACGACACCGTTACGGTGGTGCAGGATGGCTCGTTTGGGGAGGAATTATTCTTGGTTCCAGAACTGACCTGCATGTCAGAGTGTAACGATGACAGGCCACATCTATCGGGATGTCATTCTGGAACAACATGTACGTTTGTTTCGGGGCGCCATGGGTGCTGAATTTTGTTTATGGATGACAACGCCGTCCTCACCGTGCAAACATTGTAGACGAATGCCTTCAATCGGAGGATATCACCCGTATGGATTGGCCAGCATACTCACCGGACTTGAATCCAATAGAGCATGTGTGGGATATGCTTGGCCGACGAATTGCAGCCGTCAACCCCTCCCACCTGTCTACCGGAACTTCGGAGGGCATTGCTTGATGAGTGGTTATATTCCCCAAGATCAGATTGATAATTTGATACTCAGCATGCGTAGGCGTTGTAAGGCCTGTATTGCATCGTCCGGGAGACATACTCCGTATTAACCATCATACTAACCATGTTATACTGTTTTTTGTAAATAAATTATTTTTTAAAATTGCTCCAGGGAGTAAAAATCGCAATTTTTATTAATTATGTGAAACATATAGCATCTTTTTTGCTCTTTACCTTTTGTTTAATAAATAGACTTTACAAATAAGTCAAATTTGCTTTGCTTCTGTCTCTTTCTTTGCCTGAACTTCATTATCCTTAATTTATGAACATGAGTGTATTTTCGATAGTGATTATTTAAATAAGTACATACACTCTAGAGCCAAAACATTATGACCACCCCTACATTTTGCAATGAACTCGCCTGTATGACGTGAAAGGCACGTGTTCAGGTGGCAGTGGTATTTAATGGCTGCTGGATAGTCTGAAGAATCATTCTTTCACTTACTTCTGTGTGTGATGGGAAAGGATCTGGATCTAAGCGACTTTGATAGATGGTGGATTGTAATGGCTAGAAGTCTCGGAACAAATATTTCCGAAATTGCATGACTTGTGGGTTGTTCGCAATCTACAGTTGTTAGTATTTATGCCAAGTGGATAAATGATGGTGAAATTATCAGTAGACGACATGGTGTTGGACGTCCACATGCGATCAAAGCCTGATTGTGGACCTCGTCCACATGCCTGAACTTCATTAATCTTAATTTATGGACGTGAGTGTAAATAACACCGTATGATCATTTCGAATCTATATTCAAGACCTGCATTTACTTTTATTCCCAAATGGGGATGGATGGAAAATCATTTAACAAGAAACTGAGGGGGACTGAGTTATTTTTCGTGTTTAAAGAATTTCGTGTCAAAGAATATTGCAATAAAAAACATATGTTAAAAAAATTAAGTTTATTATAAAACATTTTATTTACATGGATATGCTTAGATGCATATATTTAATAAAAAAATCAATGAAACAAAACATTCACAAGAACCAATTGAAAACGACAACAAAGTTTCAAATATTTTGAAAAACCAAAATTTATTCAGCCGATACCAAACCGATATGTTTCTTTGCGTTGCCTTCTTTTTGCATCAAATTGTCACAGATTGTTTGATATCGTCATTCAGTTATTCATTTTACCATTGGAATGTGTTTCTAAATATCTTCTCTTAGTTTTCTTAATGTTCCTCTTTTGGGATGACGTGAGAACAGGAGCTACATTATTCATTTTATTTCCATCATTGAAATCTGCATCAATGATATTTTAGAGCTTTGAACAAACTCCAAAATGTCTTTGTCTGCCATAATGGATGCATTATTATTAACATGTTATCATCATCTAATCAACGAATTCTAACGATCAACAATGTGACAGTCTTTTAAAACTAAAATGTTCTATAACAGATTTCCAGAGGTAAGTCTTTTCGTGTTATGCGATATTCGTGTCGTATAAAGAGAGGGGGATGCATGAAAATACATAGTAGTTGATTGGGACCATTGTATTAATTCGTGTTAACCGATATTTCGTCTTAAGTCGTTTTACATTTTACGTATTTCCACTGTAGTTTGTAGCTAACAATACATTTTACCAGACTATTTTTTAA